>CM060954.1:48356194-48608694 GCA_030765055.1 Mantis religiosa
TGGCTGCAGCCTATATTTGTTTGCGGACCACACAGCCATCTCTACGGCATCCACCAGACACCTCACAGCAGTTCATCGCGCACAGCAGTATGCCGACTCAAGTTAAACGCTTCAAAATCGTAAGCCGTCACGTTCACTCGTCGTCAACAACAGGATGTTCCTGAGCTACGCCTGGCAGGAGTAGTAGTTCACTGGAGTTCTGAAGCTCAGTATCTTGGGCTGCAACTTGCGCCTCACTTGGAAGGCTCACATAACAACGATCGCCTCCAGAATGTCCAAACGGATGTCTATGCAGTATCCGTTGTACAACAGGAAATCCCCTCTGTCTCTGAGAAACAAACTGCTGATCTATAAACAAGTACTAAGACCTATATTAACCTATGCTTGTCAGATATGGGACGCTGCAGCAAAAAGCCACCTTCATAAGCTACAGGTTCTACGGAATAGTTACCTCCGAATTGCAACAGCTGCTGAAGGGTATATTCCAAATACAAACATCCACTCCGATTTATCATTTCCCAACTTGATTAACTACATCCTTGACCTTTCCCGAAGGTTCTACGCCGGTCTACCAGACAGCTTCAATCAACTAATTCGCGGCCTCTGGGAATACGACATTGACCCTGGGAACACTTACCAACATCCCAGAGTTGCACTACCCACATAATAACATCTATCATTTCTTAGTACATACTTTTCAAATCCTCCTACTATTTTTAATGTCTCACAAGAGAACACAAAAAATAAAACTCACTGTCTAGCCAACGTCAGTACTCTTAAAATACTCTCTATGCCAGTTAGACACAATGTCCCGGGATGGCTATATGTCGAAAGCCCCTCCTCTTCGGAGGAGGGTACACCTTCAACGACACCTCTGTGCTGTGCGGTGGTCTATTTAATGGTGGAAGTGTCGGCGGGGGTCTTGGCGGTGCTTGGCGGAGTTATATGCTCTGAGGAAATCGCTTTCCTCTCCGGCAGAACGGATTTCGGTCTCTAAACCGGTCTAGTGGGCCAATTCAGCCGGTTGTGCAAGACTGCCTGGAGTATCCTGCTCTGGGAGGCGGTCTCCGGTCTCCAAACGACCTCGTGACTCTTTCGGGGCCATGCAGGTGAGATGACGATTGTCCTAAGCCCACCGCCAACGATTTTTTGTCTTGTAAAGTGTAGGGACCTCACCCTCTGTACTCTAGCGATTCCTTTGGGTCTGCCGCCGTCTCTCCTCTCACCTCAGTCCCCCTTTCGAGGTTGCCCCACTTGGGGTATAGGTACATAGTTCTAGTCTGGTCGACGTACCCAACACCCTCGGAATAATCCGCCGCCGCTGCCACTGCCACCGCCACTACTACTACTTACATATGAGAATGCACCTGTTCGTACTCATTATCTTAAATATTTCCTTCGCATGAGCATCGCAAACTATAGGAACTGATAAGGAAATATTTACAATATTAATAAACGATCATGTTTTTGGCCCCAACTTGGAATTACATCACTGGATATAAAACGATACTACAATTACATAACCTTTCGGTTCAATCATCTACAAATTATTCTTACAAAATCTTTGTAGCCTTTTTGTTTACATCTTATTCATTTAAGGCCATTTTAATTACACATTAACTCATTTTTGTAGCTGCATAAGATACAGATACAGGTTATAGACGATTATTTAAAATGCAGAACGCTAAATGATGGCTTCAAAATGCCATGCTTTTTGCATAGCACGGGAATAAAAGTAGCAACGTAGCACTTGAAAACAGTGTAAGAGTTTCAAAATTCAAACACATTGCCGATGACACCTTGGGCATGTCGAATGTCACAAACGTTTTATTCAGTTTAAATCGCCTTTAACGAATTCTACAGTACATGAACGATGAGGCTCTGTCTGCCACTTACTTTTGCTACAAATACTTTTTCGCAGCTGTGGAGCTACAAAAACGACATCTACTTTGACCCTACTAATAGTAGAGGGAATTTGTCCTATTGACTATATCAGTAAATTAAAGGATGCAACTTATTGGCTAAAGAAGGAAGAATTTAGGAATATTTTTAAAACTATGGGAAAAAGATGCAATACTAAGAAAGAAGTGAAAAAGTATTTATTACAAGAATGGCAAGATGAGTGGGATAATGCACACGTAGGAAGAAGAGTACATGATTTATTTCCGGACATTAAAGAGAGGCTAAAATTGGAACATATAAAACCAAGAAAAGGAACTTTTCACTTTGTTACAGGACATGGCCCATACAATGTATATTTAAAAAGAATAGGGAAGAAGAACTCAGATTTATGTGAGCAATGTAACTGTTTAGATTCGCCTGAACATGTTATTTTTGAGTGCAATAAATATAGTGAACTAGTAGAAGACGATCGAAGGAAACTTCTAGGAAAATTTTTATGGAACATCTTAAGAGATGTAGAAGGTTATGTACATTTAGAAAATATGTCTCAAATAATATCCGTTAAGGCGTTGGAGGAATATAGGACCCGCGACAAATTGTTTCAAGAAACAAGTGTAAGATTTCAATCTACGAGAAAAGAATGTAACTTAAGAGATCGTGGGAGGGAAATAGAACCTAGAGAAACTGAAGATACAGATTACCAGACTTGAGGACCTGATTTAAAACGCCAATTATGGACATCAGAAAGAAGACAGAAAGACAGGAAGACAATAGACAGAAAGGGAATACCAGGAGAGAGAAGATATATATATATATATATATATATATATATATATATATATATATATATATATATATGGAGAGTAACAGAGCGGACAGACACAACTGATTATGCAGAAGCAAAGAGATGACTACCCGGATGTCTGGAACTGACGAATCAGCTCCATCTACTGATGCCAGTTCCTTTAGGAGATGGATACCAGTAGGCGGAAGCTTTGGATACCAGTTGCAGAAGAGGAAATTTTAAAACTGCAGGAAACAGTCTTTCGTAGCTTGTTATAAGAATTAAAGCTGTAGTGGAAATGTAGAATTGATTTATATTGTTGAAGTAGAAGTAAAATAGAAAAGACTGTTTTAGATAGATCAGATGAATATATTTGTAATGTTACTGGAATCCAGTAACATTTAGGTTTAGTTAGTTCGTTAAGGTAGAAAGTAGATATCTGCAAAATTTGTAAATTGTTTTGTGAAATCTGATTCAGAAGTTAATAAAGTTAAAATTGAAGTTGGCATAATAAAGCCTGGTATAGACTCCAGAAACCGGGCTATTTAATATGCAGATACGTTTTTATTTTTTATTTATTATTTATTTGTTTTTTTTCTTACTTTTGTATCACAAAATTCTTTTAGATGGAAGTGACTTCAGATACGTTTCCCAGAAAGTTTGAGATTTATATCTCGTTTGTTAGGAAATACGAGAGAAATATGGTACGTTGGGTATCTATAATCGTTACTCATTTTTAATGAAATAAAGGTTAATGAACTTTTTAGTAGGAAAGGGGCTGTATAGGCTTGGTAGAGTTTCCGCACTGGTGAACTCTTAATTGGAACGCAGTACTTCCTTTATTTACTTCAGGTATTTGGTTATTCTTTTTCGTTTTTAAGTTAAGGTGATAGCAAAACTCCCATGTAAAATTTTCGTACTTGATTTCTAAAACTCAACAACTGTTTTCCATTTTTAGATATATTTAATCTTCTTATAATGTCGTACAGATCATTTTGGGTTATTACCTTGAAAGTTTACGACGTGGAGCGTATGCTGATTATCTGTAGTTGTAGTAGATTTACCTGCATTTCGAGCAGATAATATTACTGATAATGTTTCTAGTATCTGTAAAGCATTATCTGTTACAGAAATGGACTGTAGCTTGGATAAATGACTGAAGATGCTGCAACGCACATTGGATTTTATGTTGTTGACAGTGAGGTATAGAATTCAGAGAAAAAGTATTTTATGGCTGCTAGCTAGGGGTGTCATAGGGGTCTCATAAGAATAACCAACACCAGTCGCACGTTAGTGGTAAAGGAATCTGAAACAAGGCTAGAGTCTGAGTCATAGCACCCACATTTACCTTGTCAGCGTTAGTCCATATTGATGCTCCGAGACAAGAGTATACTAGTCAGACCACGATATGAATGTACTCGGCGAGAAGAGTGACTAAACAGTTACGTCACAGTTGGGCGGAGTACCGCAGGTACAGTCGTATAACGCAAACATCACCAATCCCGAGATGCTTCCAATGTGACGCACAGATGTAGTGCAGCTCAAGGCGGTATTTATTTGGACCTTTTTTGTGCAGTTAAAATTCTAATAGTACAGTGGCAGTTGCAGTGCGATAAAATTGACGTGTGCTTGTGAAGAGTTTATTTGCGGAGGCACCTACAAAGTTGAAACAAGAAAAGTATCCCATTCTGATGAAAGGTATATATATTAGTTCTGTAGACAAGAAATAAAGGAGAAAAGGTTACTCGTACTCCTTGAGAAAGCAACAGTTAGGGCAGGAAAATTAGTGGGGAAGTCTGGGAGAGCCATCATGAACAGAAAATGCTTCAACAAATGGGGTTAAGGTTACAACTTCGAGGAAAAATCGAAAATTAGGCACAATCATATCTCTTGATGAGTTTGAGAAGTGCGTTGTGCGCAGAAAATTTTTGGAGTACTGTGAACAAAAAAAAGGAAATTCCTACTTTAAGTACACTCCTGAACTTCGCTAAAGAATAAATATTCAGGGTGGCAAAGAAACATTTAGAAAAATATTAAGAAAAATGGGATTTTAATGTAAGAAATGCAAAAGAAAAGTAGCTGTGCTAATGGAGAAACCATAAATTCTTCCAAAATTTGCAGAGCAATTAAGGACTACTAGTGAAAATGTAAAAGGCACACATAAACCAGTAGTTTATACAGACGAGACTTGGCTCCATACTCACCAAATCTTCAAGAAGTGCTTCCAATATTAGGAAGTACCAGGTGTTTTGACTAATAATAGTGCTGGTTAAAGAGCCGAATTGATTTCCGATTCAAAATCCAAATCAGCGAATTGCCATGATGCAATGAACAGAATTATGAAAAGTGGGTAGAAGAGAAACTAATATCAATTATTCCACCTGAACGCACCGTTACATCATACCGTAGAGGAAAATAAAGCCCCTAACACTTCATCTTGAAAGGCACGGGTTATTCATTGCCTAATAGTAAAGAAAATTAAACATGATCCGCAAATGACAAAAAAATGAGTTTCTAGAGATAGTGAAAATTAATTTTAAAAGATCCTGTTTATTGGTTTGATAGAATAATGAAACAAAGGGGCTTCACAGTCTTACGCTTTGCTTCGTAGCACTGTGACCTTATCCCTATAGAGCTTATCTGGAACTTAATTAAACAGAAGATGTATCATCAATTACTTTGAGTAATCTGAAGGCTATGACAACAAGCTGCATAGTTTAAATTACACAAACTGATTGGATAGTAGCATGTATACACGTGAAAACAATTGAGCAAGGTTTTATGCTCCCAGATGGTTTCATGGAGGAAACAATAATTGAAAATATAATTATAAACGTGAGTCTAGAGAGAAACGATGATGACGATGAAGATTGCAATCGTAATGAATGTTATTTCGAGAATATGGATATTGAAGCAAAAGGACGCAGTGACACGGATATAGCAGATGAACGACCTGAAACAAACATTCCCAGATTTGCTGCTTCCGAGTACTAACGTGAAGACATCAGCAGATGAGTACTGTTTTAATTGTGCGGCTGTACATTCCCAGTATCCCCTTTACCTTCGCTACCCCTCACTCCGCGTAGTTCCCTAAGCTTCATGTAGTAAACCAAACAGTAGCGCCCTCCTTCAAGTGCATTCATATCCTGGCCGACTTATACCTTCATAACTTCGTGAGTTTTCGATCAAAGTAGCCATCTCTCCCAGATACTACTCAAAGAGAAAACCTGACATGTTTGTACACGTATTTATATTTTCTATGACGAGCCAGCGTTATAATGAATTTGCTAACCGAATCGGTTTCCATACTTTATGCCAAATGACGCAACTTTCGTGTCCCGCAGTAGTCTATATAACATGAAAAAAAGAATTATACTCACGTAAATATGGTAATGAAGGAAAATAATCATATCACGCTACAGCTTTGCAACTAGGATAGGACATTAAAAGAGGGTTTGAAGGCTTTATATGTACACGTGTTTATATTAGTAAACAATTTTCGGCGTGTACCAAGTACATTTACACAGAATATGCACCTCTCCAAACTCAGGCTGCTCTAGTTTGTCGACTTGGAGCTCTGCAGTATGGAAAGTAGCCGCAAAATGTTGTTTTTCCTGATTCACCATAGAATTGTAAGCAGATACGGCCCTGCAAACAAAATACAGACAGCGAGGTGATGGTAATGAGGTTACAGGAGTCCTAATCAGAGAGACGAGAAGCAAGTGCATACCAATTAAGGTATACCCAGGGTGTAAAGAGCTTCGCGTGTCCTTTTCAACACTCACAATTTTAGATTGCTAGAATCACTGGAAACTACACCTTATATTATGCATGTTTGAGCAAATGTTGCAGTCGGAGAATGAAACCGTTTATTTATTGATAACATATGTCAGTTTCTTGACACCATTAAAAGTATCATTTTTAGATAGAAGATGTTAAACGCCCGGCTTTGGACTACACTGAAAATTCACTGAAAATCTTGAAAATTGTGGAATTTTCTCTTTTGGCAATCGTTACTTTAAAATTAATTTTCTGACAAACTTTTTTCTAACACTTTTCAGTGTAAAAATGCCTCACGCGTCAAAGTACTTCATTTAAATGTGTGAAACTTACAGCATAAGTCCGTAATATGTAAGTAAGAAAATTCATATTCCTCCATTTTGTAAATGCTCATATTTTGAAAATTATATGGTGTTAAGGAATAAAAAATACTATTTTCAAAATTTTGAGAGCTAACACATGGAAAATATTTTAGAACAAGATATACAAGAAGACGAGGGGGGACCTAAAAGAAACCGGACTCCGAGGGCGCTGCCACTCGTAGACGTAGTGCAGGGTTCTCACGATAGATGCTGTTAGTGGAGAGCTTCATGAAACAGCTGTGCAGACGGCGTAAGTGTAGAGCCGAACGTGCAATTGTGCTATTATGTTTCTCTGACTGTCAGCAGGTTACCTCTGCGAAGTCGTTATGGATACTTTAAAAGAACAAAGGGGTGTGTGAAACTGTGTTTCCTGTTTAAAAAAACTGCAGCGGAGACACACCTAATGCTTCAGGAAGCTTTCCAGGAGGACGCTATGAGCAGCACACAGGTTTTCGAGTGGTTTGGACGCTTTAAAAGTGGTGAGATGTGTATTGAAGACCAAGCTCGTTCTGGACGCTCTTCAACATCACGAAATGAAGAGAATATTGAAAAGGTCCCCCAAAAGATCAACGAGGATTGTCGCCAAACGATCGACCAAATTTCAGCAGCGACAGGGATCAGTTGGAGCTTGTGCCAGCGGATTTTGAGGGAGGAGTTTCACATGAGAAGTGTTGCTGCTAAAATCCCGCAACTAAACCAATTTTAGTTTCCTCTAGAAAAAGTGTGACTTGGTAAAAACCGATAAAGTATATTAAATTAGAATATGAAAACCCTTTGTGTAGATTCTCAGATAAGAGGCTGTGAATTTACGTATTTAGCACTGGTGGTATGGGGCTTCTGCTTGTAATTCCTCCGTAAGTGTCATGCCCTCACTATACAATATGTATCCAAACAGTGACTACTTCATAACGTCTCATATGAAGCTACACATCTAACAATTGAAAATAAATAATACTTCTTAACGGGTTTTTAATGTTTACCGAATATTTATGGTATATATGAGGTCTGTTCTATAAAGAATGATCATAATGTTTTACGGCCATAATTTTTTGCACAAAAATTCAATCTTATTATATCCTGTTAGCTTAATATGAAACAAACACACCACAGTAGTTTCATTGTTGGTACTCCTGGTCCCCACCTTTGAGAACCAGGTAAGTTCAGACACGTTCAGTATCGCCTACTTCTGCAATGGAGGCAATATGCAGTTAAAGTTGTTGTTAGAGGAAGATCCGGTGTTTCTTTCAAACATAATCACTACTGATGAAACTTGGCTACATTATTTTGATCCTGAGAATAAACAGCAAAGCTCAGTGTGGAAATCTCCTTCATCACCATACCCCCAAAATAGCAAAAGTGGTTGCTTCTGCTGGTAAAGTTATGGTCATTTCATTCTTTGATATTCATGGAATGGTTTATCAGCATGTTGTACCTGCACACACATCAGTAACTGGACAATACTACAGGGATGTCCTGAAAACATTGTAAGTCCATATCAGGCGCAAGAGACCACATTTCCGTGAAGCAGGCTGGATGCTGCATCACGATAATGCGCGGCCGCATATTGCAAATGTTGTTGCGTCAAGTGCAACCCTCACTCTCTCTATAGTCCGGATTTAGCCACATGTGACTTTTTTCTATTCCCTAACTTGAAGAAACGCCTTTGTGGGAGGTATTAACCATCATCAGAAACAGTGGTGAAGGCTGCGGAGGCGATTTTGAAGGATCTCTCAAGAAATGTTTTCCAGCATGTATTTGAAGACTGGCAGAAACGCTGGGACAAGTGCATCGCATTTAGGGGAGACTATTTTGAGAAGGCCATCAAAATTATGAGGAAGAGTAAATGTGTGTTGTCAAAAAAAAAAATGTGATAATTCTTTATTGAACAGCCCTCGTATCTAGCAGCAAGTAGAGAACACATTATTGTTAGAGTATGTGTGAGCTGCTATAATTCTATGGCTTCATTAGTTTGCATTATGAATATGTTAGTTGACCTCCTGACATAGTTCAAGTATCAGGTTATGAGTGTGCATAATGCCGATAGTTCTAGTGTGCTAGATTCTGCTACTGCAGAAAGTAGAACACCCCACAAACCTCGGTGGCTCGTTTCCTTGGTGCCATGCATTAGTTATTATCACGGAGAAGCCCAAGATAGTTTGAAAATAATAACTAGCATTCACTCAACTGTTTATAGACATATTTGTTCTATTATTAACATATACAACATTATAAGGATTTAATTCATCTTGTGGAAATTTAAGCTGCTTGCATTTCTTCATTTTAATATAAAATTACTACCATTATATGATGGAAAACCCTTAGAACACTAAATTATTAAACTGAAAACTAAATTGATAAACAATTAATAAAATTGCAAACTTATAGGAATAGTAGTACCCAATCAAATCCTTCAGGAATAACAAAATCAATTTATGGTGCGCTGATCCTCACCAGAGGTAAAGGAGCAAACCTAAACTATTGAACAGGGAAACAAGTAGATAGCGATGGAGAAAAATTAGAAATGGTATGCGGCAACAACAAACACTACGTAAAGGAGTGCCCCATTCAGGAATGCCTAGTTAAAATTTTTGTGTATCTGTTCTATGAATTATTTATTTTATACTATCATGACATACAGGCTGATAAGTATATATCTTTATCCCTTCCTTAAGCAGGAGTTTAATCCCCCGAATATTAAACCCCCAAAAGAACAAATTTACGAGCACAATATACTACCTTAACGAGACTTGGGTGAATGAAGGACACACGACAGGTATGGCGTGACATGACTTTTAAAACTGAAAGACAAGTATTTTTACAAGGTATGTGTGCTGGTTTTAAAAAATCCAGTGTAAAAGGCCTTCTTTGCATGCCTTCATATTTTTATTTGTATGATTTTACCTATCTTCCTAGCAATTATTATGACGTTTACTACAGGTTTAAATGTGACGGGAAGGCACCGCCTATGGCGCGAAAGCATTAGCCAATTAGGATGAGGAGGAAGGTAGTTGCACACGGAGTGATACATGTCAACGGGGCAAGGTTATATGAAACAGAGATTAGGAGTTCTCATAAACACATAAAACAACTAACTACTTTAGTGGCCACTTAGTACTTGAAGTACTTGAAGGGCTTCATAGTTCAGACCACTATTAGCAGCCGAAAAGGACAGGAAGACCGTGATTCAAATCCTAGCTATGACATTGAATTTTTTAATTTGAATCTACCTTTCCATACTTTGGTCACACACGACTAGTCTGAAATAGAATTCATTTCCACTTGGTACTTTTCCGATGCGTTATGGAGTATATACTGGCAACTTACACCTGAACCTACTTATAATTTTGGATTTGAGAAGCCCAAAAACACACATTTTCTCTGAAATTAAATAACGATATTTTTGTTGCAATGCACTAACCTTTCTACCTACAATATACGATAGGGAAAGAAACAATAAGGCCTCTAATTGTTTTCATACATTTGCGTAAACTTTGTATTCATGAAAAACCATGAATAACTTTATATTAAAAGAGCACCTGATAACCTTGCTCTGTCTAATGTCGAAAACAGGTCCATGTCACAGAAATTGGAGCCTAAAGGCCTGAAGGCAATGTAAAGGACAATGAAAATTCTCGCGCCATAGGGATAATTACACTCCTGAATACGAGGAAATCGAAAAAGATGAATCGTACACCAAGATCAAAGGAGGGAGCCAAATGCAAGAAGCATTTCATTTCAAATATAAACAGAAACCGGGACTGGTTGAGTGAGTCTGTTCTCTCGCGAGAATTTCATCAAGTAATTGTTTCTCCTCCCAGAAAGCTAAACGCCTAAAGACATTTTATTCCTTTTAAGAACGCGTATTTGGAAAAATCTCATAAGCCCATCAATGTAGCGATTATCCTATTTCACCATTGGGCTCAGAAAAACACTTCAACAGGCATCTTCTCATGTTTGCTAGCTACTCCTAATACGTAAGAAGAAATATCTGAATCAAAATTCGAGGTAAATATTTCACCAGAAATGCAAGTTTATAGATACTTCTTAGAACAATTTTCCGTGTCTGTATTTCTATGGTTCAATAACCAGCATACTTCATAAATCTAAAGTGAAATAAGTATCAAACCAAACGCTACGTGGCCAAGTGGTTAGACCGCTCGACTCTCACCAAGGCGACAACACGGCGCTGGGGTCGTTTTCTACCGGGTCTTCGGTTTCCCGCGTCACCTTATTCCAGCAGTACTGCATCTTCATCTCATGTATCATAGTGTCACCGCCTGTGTTTGCCGCATGTAATAAAAGCGAGTGATAAACGCACTTATTCTTTCAAGTATCAAACCTGATATTTAAGATCAGGATCTAAGGATACTAATATTTCTAGAAACTCTCCCAAACCCAAACTACCTTTTAGAATTTTCTTTGAAATGTATATTTTCAAAAAAAATGAAAAATTTGATTAAATTACCGTAAATTTAACCCGTAACCGATATGGCAGGGTCAGGAGGCCCTCGGTTAAAACTTTTTATCATGTGAAACCAATTATCTTCAGTGTGCGGCGCTGCGGCTGTCAGTACCTTTCAGGCAGCATACTTTGAGTAGTTCAGCATTGAGGTTGTGGTGAAAAGTGTGCGTACACATCCTTAGCAGTTGTTTTCTTCCTTAGCGGGGTCAGGATAACCCCCATACTGATAACGTAAGTATATCATATCGTATTGCGGTATGTTTCAGGAGCAAATGTCAACATCTTACACAAACAAATGCATTATATTGCATGGTATGTTGTTACAGAGAGATGGCGTCAACTTCACAGAAGCAAATGAAAGCTGATGACCCACCAATTGAGGAACGGATGTTATCCATTGCAAATGAGTTAAAGTCTGACTTTCGTGATTTTGATGATCCCCACAACATGACCCAGACTCAAAGTGTTCCTAACAGTGATATAGAGCTAGAAGAAGAATTAAAAAATGTGGATGAAGAAGAAGTGTTAATTGATTACTGAGATATTTAAGTACTACAATGTCACCAAAGGAGGAATAGAGATGCACTTGATGAAAAATGCGCTGTTTACGCGACCAATAGACGCTGTAGAAAGTGGCCTGTTGCTGTTTTCTACACAATGCTGAACATTTTCATGCTGAATGCATTTGTAATATATTCATCATTAATGGAAAACGATAAAAAAATGACGCTTTGAGTTCACCAAATCTCGGTCATAAGCAGCTAGTTGAATCGCTTCCACAGAGAAGGATGAGTATTCCACATCTCCCTCAAGGGTTAACAAATAACTTTGCCAGGATGCTCAAATGCGAAATCTCCAAGCAAATAGGAGTCATAACAAAACGTTTTAGATGTTAAAAGTGTCCTGGAACAAAAGATAGGAAAACAAAAGTATGTTGTGTATCCTGCAGTACACCAATATGTAGCGAATGGCAAGAAGTATTTGTGAGGATTTGTGGTTTTGTGCAGTTGCTATATCCATTTCATTTTAAACGCTTTCATTAGTTACTGTTCATGTTTAATTTCATACTTCAAACTTCTTTCCAGAGTAAAGCATGTAATTTGATTCAACATATTTGATTCTTAAAACTATCATCATTCGACTAATTAAGGTTACATATATGGTAAAAAAAGATCCTGTAGACATGCATGCATGGACTTGTAGTGTTGTTTATGCCTAATTAATGTCTAAATATATCTGAATATTACATTTATGTTTGGTTTATTACGATTTATCATTCCTCATTCTCCATAATTGTCAATAATGAAATGGTGTCCGCCTGACCTCACTATACCATTTGTGCTATAAATGCTGCACTATACTGATTACGGGTTAAGGAAACTAAAATGTATGGACAACAAATTGTACTTTTTGTTGAATTTCATGGGAATGGCGTATGATGCCCATTTAATCTGGAAAGTGGTTTGTATAATTTTGAACAAGTAATCGTTAAGAGAAAGAAACAAACGTTTGCATGAGAAATGTGTAAATATTAAAAATTTAAAACAAATAAATGTGTAGCATTAGCAACTCCTTACTCTCGTCCTCTTCATGTGTGTGTATGTGTGTGTATGTGTGTATGTATGTGTGTATGTATGTGTGTGCGTGTGTGTGTGTGTGTGTGTGTGTGTGTGTGTGTGTGTGTGTGTGTGAAGAGAGTAGCTTATTCACGTTATACGTATTTTGGCATATTATCTGGCCACCGTGAAGTGATGTTTCATGAGGATTCTTTCCAGCATACTTGTGTAGGAGAGAAAGAAGAACCAAGTCTTCAGTTTCTGAGCCTACACAGAATTGCCTTATCTTTGAGATACCCGAGCAAAATCGGTTCTCACCTCATCAGATTCCAGGCCGGTAGTGAACCTCGCCATCTGCATTCCTTCTTATACTCCTGTCTTGAATCTCAGGACACGAAACGATGAGTAAACCTGCGGAATCTTTCATAGAGGATGCTCATGTTATGAAATGTATTATAAACTATATAAAATAAATTACCTACTCGAATAAAGCGGAAGATAGTGTTATGTACCATATTTCTAGATTGCAGAAGTTCTGCCAGGTAAATGACTACAGGGATGCAAGGGAAAATCATCGTGACGTTTCTCATCGTTCCCATGGAATTGAATAACCTTAAGCCTGAACGTATGGTTTAAATTGAACCTGAAATCGGTAAGGGCAAATAAGCTGGTGAACATATGCAACTTAAACCCTTTTAGAGGGAAGTTAATGTTAGTGTGATTGATATGGAAGCATTAAATGATAAAAGGAACAATATCAAAATTTTTCTGATGAAATTAACCAAAACTAAGTGTCTTATACAATGAGGTAAGTATTTTATTTCACTGTTTAATAATAAACGGTAATTTAAAAGGAAGCTGTTGATTTTATAGTAACCGGTAAAAGAAGTGTATAATTAACATCATATCAAAATGAGCAGCATTGGAACTGCACATGTCACTATCGTCTTTTTCATAAGTAGCAGCCCTTTGTCCCATTACCTGAAAGCAAGGCTGTGGTCACTGATAACGTAGCCGTTGCGTCCCATTAACAACTTTTAAGATTCACACACCAGTGGTTCCTGAGCTGCCTAGTTACCAAATGATGTAATATTTAATGCTGTATAAAATTATACCATACAGAAATTCGAAGCTGCGACACCGAAATACGGACTAGTTAAGTTATGAACTACGAAGCGGCCATATTCGTTCGGTGTTGTTTCGGAGCACCCTCTATTTCTTAAGAGTAAAATATGCTTATTGGTGGGTGCCCGTGAATTAATCAGAAGAAACGTTTACAGACAAAGGCTGTAGTTTGCGGAGGTGCATATTCATTAGTTCTGACAGATATAATGGTTCGATAATACCAGTCAACAGAAAGCTTACACGCTTGTAGGCAGAATGAAAGCTTTTAATGGAAAAGTAATATCAGCACACTAATTGAACAGAACAGTTACAAAACGACATATGCAAATAAAATCAATTACCGCTAATCCCACTCCAGCTACTAGGGGTGCACTTTTACTTTACAGCATACCGTTACGGAGAACTCTTTATATGATTCGGGATGAAATTAAAGCAGCTGCGAATAAATCCCTATGTACTAAAGGATTTTTGAGATTTTTTCTATGTTTGGAATGTACGTTATGCTATTGCAAATGATATGTACACGGTGTTCATTTTTATCTGTAATTTTACCGCGCAAAATTTGACGTCATCAAGAGTATCGCTGATGGAGCGAGTTTATATACCATTTCCCTAGCGGCTTGCGATCGTATTAGATGTGTTGACAGCAGATATGCTGGTGTTAGGAGTCACTTGGGTTTCCTCAGAGCATATTGACTTGATGGGATCAGGGTTGAGGCCCGGGATGAATGAATGATGGAGAAATCGGTGGAATCATGGTGGCGGAAACCGGAGGATCTGGAGGAAATACACCCCAGTGCCATGTTGTCCACCACAAATCCCAATTTTCTGTCATCTGGGATCGAACTCAGGCCGCCTAACTAAGAGCCAAGCGATCTAACCAGTCTAGCCACTCAGCCATAGCGCGGCCATAAATTAATTTAGTAAGCCAATTAAAATGTTATTGCATTTCTTTGCTATAATTTTTATATAAGTTCTTTTAAATGTGTCCATTTATTTAGCTCTCTCTAGTTTGTAGTTTTTTCTATACAAATAAAGATACAGTTATTTACCTTTTATCATAAGAATGTCTGCACGAAAAACTACAATAAAACCACACAGTGAACCTATACTTGTAGTACCACTAGACAGATGGAGACATTATTTATTTTCGAAAAATAATTTTAAGTAACCGTTTTCAATTATTATTCTCTTCCTCAGTATTATCTAACTGTAAATATTCAATATCATATTTATTTAGTGCTGTGTATCTTGAATGCAGAGTTTTGAGACTGATTTTGAAAATGATGTTTTGCCAGCAAAAATTAGTAATACAGTGCTATCATTGGAGAAAAGAAAAAAATGACAATGAAAAGTAATTTACAAGTATTCGGAGTTTATTTGTGTTTGCACATTTTATAATCATCTTCAAACTCAGAATGCACAATACTTTTTGCTTAAAACATAGAGGAACTTCAGTTTAACCATTTCCACATCTCTGAAGTATTCAGAACATCTTAAATTCAAATAAATTAAAGGCTTTTAGAATATTATGCAAATGTTATATTTTTCGATATCAACATTGATAGAAATAAGGATGCAAACAGTGTTATTCTATATAAACTTGTGTATATTTATAACTTTTAAGGATATAGTTTGTTTCAAACTGAAGTCTTGAAGCATTGACGAAATTAAGATATTGGTTAATATTTCACATAACGAGGAAGAAAGGGCCCGCCTCCCTAGCGTAGATGGTAGCGCGTCTGCCTCACCTTCAAGATGTCCCGAATTCGAATCTCGGTTAGGGTGAGTTACCTGGATAAGGTTTTTTCCGGGGGTTTACCTTATCCTTCAAGATGAATGTCAGGTAACTCTAAGCTCCATGGACCCTGGACTCATTTGAGCATCATTTCACCCCATACATTCACAGTCCAATATGACTTAACGTTGGAGGACGTAAATTACAAAAAAAATGGAAGAAAGGGAAAATACAATAAATTTTTAGTAATTGTACTTTGGATAAACTACGATCGTTAAAATCACCTTGACTCTTTCCCGTTCATGTCATTAGTTGAAACAATTTGTTTTTGTTACGCAATATATGCAGTGTGATCCATATGAACCTGAACCATTACTTTTGAACCACTAATAGGACGCACGTGAAACTTTAATTAGAATAATTACACTATTTACATCTCAGAGAAAATGTTGGAAGTGTCCTCCACCAGGATCTATACATGTTTGCACATGTCTCACCATATTATTGCGGACCCGTATCTACAATCCCGCGGCTTGTTTACAGAAAAGGAACTGATAGGCGTGCAGTGTGAAAACAAAGACCCATCAGAGAGAACCGGCATGCCGATAAGGTTCTGCCGAGGCAAACAAACTGAGATAAATGGAAATTTCTGGACTGATAGAGACTGTTCGGGTTCTGGTTTAATTTAGAACAATCTAGAATTATCGATGCAGGTGTAAAAAGAGGCGACGACTGGCCAGGAGTGGAGCTGCAAAGTTGTGAAACAAGAGTTGTTGTAGGACATGTAACAAGAATGAGTGAGTCGCGAGAGGTAAGCACAGAACAGCTGAGAGTGTTGTAAACTGAACGCTGTTACTGTCATCGACCTTGGTAGACTGGTGGTGTACCTAACGTAATGCTGCTGTAATCTATAAGAGTATTTCTACAAAAATGAAGGAGATTTTTAATTTCTGTCTCTCGGCATTTTAATTCTATGAACCCACAAAGTCACAATAGTCTCTGAAGTTTTACAGAGAGTGTCATCGCCAATGTTAGTTATTTCAGTTTGAATGGATTCCTTGAGAACATCATTTGTCCGCGGGCTATTCTTGTACAATCTGGTTTTAGATAACCCACAATAAAAAGTCAGGTTAATTTAGGTCAGGAGATCTAGGGGAACACAGACATTTTGATATTATTCGATTATCAAATAAACTGGTTACAAGTTCCATGGTGTCATTAAATGTATGGCACGTTGCTCTATCTTGCTGGAAATAACCTCTCAGTTCGATAACATCTCCATAAAACTTCAGTGAATATGGTGAGACGATTACAAATATGTATAGATGCAACACTTCCAACATCTTCTCTGAGATGTAAATAGTGTAGTGTTATCTCCCAATGTGTATTATGTTCTCCGAAAGTTGCGGCGTGTCCTATTATTGGTTCAGGTTCAGGTTTATATGGATCGCACTATAGTATCTATATTATCATGAACATCGATCAAATAGATACGTCACTCTCAACACATTCACACATTATGTGTCAGTAACTAACATGACTGCAACATAGAAACTCAATCAAAACATTTAGGGATAATTAAAATGTTTTGGCATCTGTGAAACCTCATATGATGTATACTACAAGAAGAAGAATGGATAGTCAGAGGTTATGATACCAGTCTCACTGCATACATCTATAATCTATTTTCTGTTAGAATAAAATTAAGTATTACTCCGTATTCCGCAATATGCTTGGCCTCTTAGTACGTCAGTGATTAACATAACATCCGCGCATGCGCACATAAACAGCAATGCCATCACTGGAATTTAATCGCCATCTTTGTGTTTATATCAAGTAGTGAATTTTGGACTTTTGAGAACTACTGTTCTTATTATAAACACTTTATAATGTTAATTCTATATTAGAACAGCAACTCGAATGGTTTATTGAAAGCAGGTAAATCAAAAAGCTTATAAACCGCGGAACTATATTGTGGAAGAATAAGAGTATTAAAACCCACCAACCAATGCGGTTCATTTCCGCCACGTGCTTCTTTGACATTTACTTTATTCATTCAGCGACCAGATTATAATGTATTTGATAAAATGCCAAAGATGTAAATATCACATGTATCGTACCGGGTTTCCTTTGTCTTTTGCTTCGCTCTCTCTTTTGTTTGGTTAGGATTCCTTTAATATTCAGCAGCTACATAGTGGCAATATATACAAATTGCTTGCAACAAACTTTCTTATATGTCCTTTCTAGTTTGTTTGTGCTTCTGCCTGTAGGGGGAACTTTGTGACCCTCCTTGTTGATGCACTTCAGAACTGAAGAGTCGTTAGCCACAAATACGCAATAAAATTACAGGGGGCTATGACTTTGCAATTTTACGACTTAATAATGGGATAACGGGATCCATTGATATCAAAATTTAGACAGAGATACGGTTAAGATATCTATGTTTCTGAGTATATGTATATGGCGGTTTAATTCACCAGGTAGTTTCTCTGGACCACATATACCGATGGCCCTGTATAAGAGTGTGTTGGCTACTGCTCGTTTAACAGATGGCGGATGATGAGATGATAAGCGCAAGAGGATTGGACACAGATTTAGCCAATTGGAATAAGTGGGCGGGTTGACCGCCAGAACCTCCGAGGGATAAATAAGCGCGCATCGCCTCCACCGACACAATTGCTACGGGGCTGTGAAGGAAGAAGTCCTGAAGAAGCCCCACATAGTTGGGACGAAACGTCGACCAGAGGCACAACCAAGACTCGGTCCTACCCGGAAGACCCAGTTACAATTAACACTGTCATCTTGATACGTAAAGCAATGGCAATAAGAGTAACATATTTCCAGTGCTGTATATTTTGTCACATACTGTACATAAACTGGGTGGGAGGCAGTAATGACATTAAATCCTTTAGTGCTTAAAAAGAACTGCAACAAAAACATTCCTTAGCAAAAAGTGTTTAAAATTACGTTATATATCAGCTTCCAACACCACGCCATGGCTGAGTCGTTAGACCACTTGGCTTTCAACCAGGTTGCCAGGGTTCGATTCCAAATGACCGCAAAGTGAGATTTGTGGTGTACAACAGGCGCCGGGACAAATTTTCTCGGGATCCTCCGGTTTCCCCGCCAGCATTCCAACGATTGCCCCATCACCCTCTTTCCTCTCACCCCATCTCTCATATTTTCACTTCCGGTGTTGTACTTGTCCCTCATTCCGGAGTCTCTCTGATCAGGAAACCTGTGATCCTCAACCCGTTGCCTACGAGCCTCGAGCTTACGCGGTTCAGAAGACCCATTAAAAAATTACAGAAATTCATTCATTCATACATTCATCAGCTCCCAAAGTGTGTCGGTGTAATTTTGAAAAAACATGTAGAAAATATTGAATGGTTTAACTTCAGTAGTTTATCCTAACTTTACAGGGTTTGGTACACTATTGGTCCATAATCTGCAATGTGTAGTACCTAGTGAAATATCAAATCCATTTTTGTATGTAGGCGGTTTTCCTTTCCAGGATAGAAAAATTTGATGCAATATCCGGTTGCTAGAATGTTATCCTTTGGAAGATTAAACCATGTGGTGGAAAGAGAGGTAAATGCTGTTGAAGTTCACTTTAGCCACAGGGAGAAACAGCCATATTTTCTAATTTGTTCACGGCTTCTTTTTAGTGGGCGTTAAGCTCAGGGCGGTTTCTCTGGAGAGCGGGGCATAACCCCCCGGTATGTGAGTTGGTGTCATGATGTGCGTGCTTCTTCTGCACCAGCTAACATGTATTCATTACCCAAGAGCAGCGAAACCCTCCCTTTCTGCTGCGAGTCACCATTTCGCTATATCGTATGTCACGTAGTTCACTAATTTCAATGTACTGCTCTAGAAATGTTGCCTCTCTGGATCCCATTTCACACCACAAACAACCTGAAGAGACAAACAGCGAGCACCTCTCTATGTCTGTGGAATATACATGGAAAACGTTATTGAGAATAGCAATTTATGATACATGTGATAAAACTAGATTTTTATGTTGAGATGAGAATGTTTGCGAAACAAGGCTGAGGGTCAAGTTTAGCAACCATAAAGGGCAAAATAAAATCATTTTAACAGTTTTTTCATGTTTCCGGTTTCATCCGGTTTCCCCCTGTGTCATTCCACCGGTGCTATATCTTCATTTCATGTATCATCAGTGTCACTGCTTGTGGTATCGGATGTAGTAAAAGCGGGCGTTAAACACTACACATTTATTTTCAGATTTCAGCATTTGGACAAAATTAACAATAATAGGCCCTTAAGAAACCAAAAAATAACAAACTGCATTTATACTCTGAGGTAAATAAGACAGTATCGTATTTCATATGGTAAGGGTATTAAACGTTTTACGTTTACTTTGAAAATTAAGGTGAAATTTTATCAAGGGATAGAAAATGTACGAGGGCTGTTCAATAAAGAATGATCGTAATTTCTTTACGGTCATAATTTTTCGCACTAGAATTCAATCTTATTATATTCTGTTAGCTTAATGTGAAATAAACACGCCGTTGTAGTTTTATTGTTGATACTCCTGGTCCCTGCCTGTGACAACCAGTTAAGTTCAGACATGTTCAGTATCGCCTACCGCTGCAATGGAGGTAACATGCAGTTAAAGTTGATGTTAGAGGAAGATGCGGAGTTTCTTTCAAACGTAATTACTGCTGATGGAACTTGGCTACATCATTTTGATCCTGAGAGCAAACAGCAAAGCTCAGTGTGGAAACTCCTTCATCACCAACCCCCAAAATAGCAAAAGTGGTTGCTTCTGCTGGGAAAGCTATGGTCATCTCATTCTTTGATATTCATGGAATGGTTTATCAACATGTTGTACCTGCACACACTTCAGTAACAGGACAACACTACAGGGATGTCCTGAAAACATTGCAAGTCCAAACCAGGCACAAAAGACCACATTTCCGTGAATCCGGCTGGATGCTGCACCACGATAATGCGCGGCCGCATATTGTCAATGTTGTTGCTGAATATACTGCAAAAATTAACGTGAAGTGCATCCCTCACCCTCTCTATAGTCCGGATTTAGCCCCATGTGATATTGTTTATTCCCTAACTTGAAGAAACCCCTTCCTGGGAGGCATTATCCATCATCAGAAGCATTGGTGAAGGCTGAGGAGGAGATTTTGAAGGATCTGTCAAAAATGGTCTCCAGCAGATTTTTGAAGACTGGCAGAAACGCTGGGACAAGTGTATCGCATTAAGGGGAGACAATTTTCAGAAGTACCATCAAAATTATGAGGATGAGTAAAGGTACGTTGTCAGAAAATAATTGTGGTCATTCTTTATTGAACAGCCCCCGTATTACTTGCTCTACTCGAGTAGTAAGTAGGGAAATAAGTATTGCCCTCCAATAAAAATATTAACTTTGAGATTTAATCGAAAATACATGTTTTGATGCTCCCTGAATTTAAAAATAAATTATTCGCTTGCATGCGCACATGCTTTTGCGTATAAAATAACATCGTTCACAGGCGAACGTCAGCTGAAAGCCACATTTGGTGGGCAGGTTCAGCAACTTCTAAGAATGGCAACGCAAAGATTTTCAAGAAAACCCCTCACCCTAAATTAGTCACTACATGGACAAATTTCGAGAATTCTGGTTTGTTAAAAATCGCTCTAAAATTTTGGTTGAAGTAGAGTATGTTTAGCATTTGTTCATGACAAATGAAAGCTATGGCTTTTTCTGACAGTTGCCTCTGCAGATCTCTTCATTCTGAATAATTTTTATTTTACTAGTAAATCCTAAGAAATAAACAATGTCTCTCTGTACAAAATATCAGGGGTACCAACAGCCCCGTCTTTCTCATATGCAGATGTTTGTGTGTTAAAAGAGTTGCAGAACGCTACGTGGCAGTTCCAGTTAAACAAAGGGTAGTAGCGTCAGCGCACTTGGTTCTCACCTGACGACAGAGGCAGTTCCCAGGATTGAACTAGCCTTTGTCGTCCGCTCAGAGTACTACCGTGCACTGGAATTTCCCTGTTGCGACCTGCAACTCTTTTAACACACGTATGAACAGCTGCTTACGCGAAGGACTGGGTAGCTGGGCGACCTGGTATATAGATGCAATTTATTTGGTACAAATATTTTGTCAAGTTAATAATTTTCGAGAAACCTCTTGTTAGCGATCTAGATTTTCGAAATGCATCTAAACAAATGGCTATAGAAATAATCTTGAGATATAAAACAGTAAATAATGACCTATTACATCGTAATGATTTTATGTCCTCAATAAGATCATGAACCTCAACAAGCGGGTTGACACGCGAAGTCGTGCATTCTGAGGTCCTGGGTTTGACTGTTGACGAACCACAATTTGAACTAAAGGTTTTCGTTGCTTTCCGCAACGCGGTGAATTATAAACTACCAGGAATTTTCATATCTCTCATTCAATCTTATTTCAATATTCCTAATGTTACATAGCAGCCGAACCAATACTATGCTCGTTGCATGCAGCGCAAATAGTGGCTCCTTCTTAAGAAGAGAACTTTTTCTCTTGTAACATCGAATACTCTACCACAACCTGCAGATAAAAGAGGTACCTAAGAAGATACTCAACTTAGAATCGCAGATTGAAAACTCTTTGCGCTTTAACTTTTAGCAGTTATCACGGTTTAGGAGGAGGTGATGGAATGAAGGGACAAAAGGAGGCTAGAAGTCTCAGGTCACAGAGACCCGCGGATGTCCATAAGAACTTAAAGCTCTTTGAACTCATCGCTAAAAGTGCCTGGTGAGGCTATGAACTACCCGTGGAACAAGCAACTATTATGTGTTTCAAATGGGAAGGTGTTTGTCCTTGAGCGATTCTAGGTGAGAAACCAATGGGAGTACTGCGGTGTTGTCGTATTGCATTCGCGCTAAGTGGTGTTTGAGGAGCGCCAACCTAATCTACCTGTATGAAATACTACTCGCGCTAAGACAAAAATTCAGATTTCGCCAATACTAATCCATGTGGAAGGTAGAGAGTAATGTATCTAAAATAACCATGAAAACCCCATATTTTTAGCTCAAATAGTTTTTCTAATACAAATAAATAAACCACTATTACCTGTATTATAACAATAAATCGTGACGTAAACACTGTATGAATATCATTATTGGTTGGCATGTATGCGTGTACGTATATTTGTAATTACTTAGGACTGAAACGTAAATGTTTGGCATGACGTGATAAAAGAATTACTTTGAATAATCCAATTCGAGCGAGAGGAAACAATAAATTTCCTGCTGCCCTGGCAGAACGTATCTGGTCACATTATATCTTTGTTTATGAATGGTTCGTAATCTCTATTTACTCTAGAGAGTTCAAAGTGATTGGTGTGTTTGTATGTACATATACCTTTAATTACTCAGAACTGAAATTTAAACCACTGACATGTGGGATAAAAGAATTACTGTGAATAAGTCAAGGTGTTAAATTCGAGAAAGAGAAAACACTTCATTTCCTGTTAGCCTGTGGAATGCTGTATGCTTATGTTTATGAATGAATGCTGGATAAGAAGTGTTTATTTACTCTGGAGACTATAGATCAATATCATTCAGTTGTTCTTTACACAACAGTAGAGTAAGGGTTAAATAGTGCAATGGCTTCTTGCGGTGAATTTAGTGTCGAGTCAAAAAGGCAGGTATTGCGAAGGCAAGCTCGAAGTATTATTTCTAAGGTGTAGACGTTCTCCAAATTTTTTTCGGAAACAGAAACTAAAAATGAGTTATTGCAAAGAGTACTTCCGTTTGAAAACACGGAAAAAGTGTATCAGCTGGATCTACTTGCAGTTGAAACGAGACACGGGGTAATACGCCTTCCACCTTACCACTGTCAATATAATCCAATTGAGTTGGTGTGGGCTCAAATAAAAAGGGGGATTGCAAATAGAAATAATACTTTTAAACTGACGGAGGTTAAACGACTTGTTCACGAAGAAATTGACAAGGTAACATAACAGGACTGGAAAAACTGCGTGAGGTATGCAGAAAACCTTCAAGAAGACAATTTTAAGAAAGAAATAGCACGTGACGAGATTTTGGAACCTATAGTCATAAATTTTCAATACTCAGACGATGAAGACAGTGACAATGACGAATTGTCTCTTAACGGAAGTGACATTGACAGCGATATGGATGAGTCACTGGCAGTGAGATTGGATTACGAAATCATTTAATTCATAACCTATAATTATATTTATAGTATTTAAAAATATACACGTTTTGCGAAAATGCTTTTTCCAATTTTGATTTTGGCAACTGTATCACTGTAAAAGTTTGTAAAATATAATTTGCTTACCCTTACGTCTGCGCCAAGCAGACCTGCATGTCGTATGAGTGTGCGAGAGATAAACGCTGAGTGTGATATGGGATCTGATTATCTGGACTCCAGAACTCTTCCCATTTGAAACGCATAATATTGTCCATTTGGAGTGCTTTCTTTACGCATCAGTTCTCTACTCAGTACCGTCATTAAGGAGTAAAGGAGCACAACTGAAATATGATAAACAGAACGAAAACAAAATGTTAGCAAAGAAGTTGTGGTAGGTTATAAACGCCCCAATATCTGCCTGCTGCTCAAGGAAAAATGTGATTTGACAATATATGTATTCTAATAAACTCTGTGCTTCAGATTTATATTTTGTTAAAAAAAATGGTGCCCCTTAACAATTTTTATCTACAAAGCCTGTGCACGGTACAACCAAAACCACTTGTTACTCGAGGTGTAACGAGGCGTAGAGCAAATTCCCCCTCAACAGTGAAGTGAGAGCACAAAGGAAGTGATCAATCTAAGGCATCCATCATCTACTGTCAAAATCACACAACTACTAATTTCTTACTTCCACAGTCTAACCTGGTATCACGGAGATCCCTTATAGGATTTGCTTAAATCAGTCTCAAGTGAAGACAGACTCAGAATTCCATTATCATTATCCTGAGCTTCATGGATTAGGACTCAAAAAGCCTATGTTCTGATTTCAATTCATTTGTCACTGTTAAGTCCATCTTGTTTTAAGTCTGTCAAGTCTATACTTTGGGTTTTACTTCACTGTCAGTTCTGTTACTTGTTGTATTTATATAACCATTTCTTTCTCTTTCAGGTGAGTACGTTGTAAAACTGTATCGCCTTTTGATGTCGCTATCTAAATGGGGTGAGTAAAGAGTTTGATAAGCTCTGTAGCATTAACTTTTCAGTGTTCATCGAATTTCTCAGCCTTGTATTGTTAGCAGAGACATCACAATTTATATCTAATTTTACAGACTAGAACTGTACATATTACATAGACATGCTTCATTACAAAACAAGTATTTATGCTTGTAATGTTACCTCATAGGATTAGTATATATAATTTAAATTAAGTAATCCAGTGCGTTAACAAATTACTTTATATGCCTTGGGTAACCGACAGTTATAACATATGTGAACTGTTTTTTAGCAACATGGCATCCGATTTCACATAACATATTCAATTTCCTAGATCTGTCACAACTTCTTGGTTCAAGCCATGTAAACGTTGTGTTACATTTCCATTTCCAAGGCAGGACGTGACAATGCGTATTCTACCCAAGTTCGAAGTTAAGGTTTAATGTTTCCAACATATTTCATGCCAAATCAACAACAAAAAATTCAATTTTGAAAATATTAGCTGGACTCAAGTGGGGCAGTAATCAGGAGACACTGAACACCACATATAAACCATTCATCAATCCAATACTTCTTTATAATGTAGAGGTAATAATTACAGCAAACAGTTCTAACATAAATCACCTAGAAGTATGCCAAAATCAGGCCCTGAGACTAATAACCGGTGCAGCAAAATCAACTCCAATCACGGCAATGCAAGCCTTAACACGGAACTATCCAATACATCTAACTTTAGAGGAGCAGGCACTAATACAACATGAAAAAATGTTGCGGTTAAAAACAACAGAATGGGAGAAAAGATTACTACAACCAATCAAGATGAAAACACAAACAAGTTTCCTACACAAAGTTATGGAATGAAAAACAGATCCAATTCTTCCTAATTCTAAACAAAACATTTTAATCAAATAATACCCACTGACTTTTGAACCAATTAATATTCATTTAGATTTAGAACAAATAGTTACAAAATCTGAAACTTCCAAACCTGTAATAAAAGCACAGCATTAGAAACTGTGAACAATAAATACCCACCTGAAGAATGGTTACATATCTACACAGATGGATCTAACTTGGACAACAACTCAGGAGCAGGAATTAAGTGTGCACTGTTGTCATTCTGTCAACCAGCAGGACACCACACAACAAATTTTGATGCAGAAGTAACGGCTATTCATATTTCACTCCAACACCTTCTATACAGAATAGATAAATTCACAAATGCTGTCAATCTTTCTGATTCTAAAGCAGCATTATGTGCAATAAGTTCATATAAAATCAGATCAATCCAAATTAAAGAATGTCACAAAATGATTCAACAACTTCAAAAACTACAGAAAATAATTTTATTACATTGGATACCTGCACATTGTGGAATTGCTGGAAATGAATCAGTTGATTTTCTTACCAAAAAGGTGGACATTTAATTCAGAACAAAGGTGAAAGCTTACCCTTTACATTCAACAAAAGATTAGTCAAAAACAAATATAAAAACAAACAAAACCAATCAATATCTAACTAAGCCAAAGATAAAAAAATGGAACATTTTAATTAAAAATCCAGAAATTATTCCAGAAACCCCACGTAAAGCTGCAGTAGCAAATTTTAGATTATTTGGCCAAACACTTACACAGAATAGGAATTTATACAAGTCCAAATTGTCCTCTGTGCAACAAAGAAGAGGAAATGACTGAAGAATACCTTTTAACCTGTGAAGCCCTACCTGCTGTACCCACTACACAGACATATTGGAGAGCAAGAGAGCTAATGGCTTCATTGCCAAAGCCCAACATTTGAAAACAACAACATATTTCATGCTTCGATTTCAATGTTTAAAAAATGTGCCCAAAAAGATCCATTTGTGTGGGCTGTGTAGGTGTGCTGAACTCAAAATGATTCAACCGATATCATAATTCTTTCACCGTTGAAAAACCGTGTTCCTCCAGAATGTAGTGGGCTATATGTTTCCAAATTCTTGAAAATTCAGGGGTAAGGTATATTTTTAAATATTAAATTAGTAAAATTTTCTTCTCGTATTAAAGAGTGGTCGTATGAATAGCGGAATTTACTTTTACATGTTATTGTAAATATGATTATGACGGACTTCAAGCCTGAAGGTCGTCTTTTCCTAACTTTTTCTCATAACGTACTTACTTACCACTGTACATCGAAATCATCATTATGCTATACTTGGAATTTATAACTTTTCGAAATAACTCTTATTTCGGTTACATTAATTTTTATTTAATTTAATTTTTATGTTCATGTAAAAAATTCTATTATAAAAATGTGATAAAGGCTGTGATAACATGTGTGAAATTAAGGAATACAAATAAGTGGTAAATAAAGTAAAATGTAGCAAAATAAAGTTCTAAGATATAAATCCTTAAATACGAGGGCTGTTCTATAAAGAAAGATAATAAATTTACGGTCATAATTTTTCGCACTCAAATTCAGTCTTATTAGATTCTGTTACCTTAATGTGAAACAAACACGCCGTAGCAGTTTCATTGTTGGTACTCCTGGTTCCCGCCTGTGTTTTTCAGGCACGTTCAGCCATGTTCAGTATCGCCTACCTCTGCAATGGAGGTAACACGCAGTTTAAGTTGATGTTAGAGGAAGATACAGAGTTTGTTTCAAACGTAATCACTGCTGATCAAACTTGGCTACATCATTTTGATCCTGAGAGCAAACAGCAAAGCTCAGTGTGGCAATCTCTTTCATCACCAACCCCCCCAAAATAGCAAAAGTGTTTGCTAGTGCTGGGAAAGTTATGGTCATGTCATTCTTTGATATTCATGGAATGGTTTATCAACATATTGTACCTACACACATATCAGTAACTGGAAAAAACTACAGGGATGTCCTGAAAACATTGCAAGATCATATCAGGCGCAAAAGACCATATTTCCGTGAAGCAGGCTGGATGGTGCACAACGATTATGCACAGCCGCATGTTGCCAATGTTGCTGAATATCTTGCACAAATCAACGTGAAGTGCATGCCTCACCCACACTATATTCCGAATTTAGCCCCATGTGACTTCTTTCTATTCCCTAGCTTGAAGAAACGCCTTCGTGGGAGACATTATCCATCATCAGAGGCAGTGGTGAAGGATGCGGAGGCGAATTTGAAGGATCTATCAAAAATTAGATTCCAGCATGCTTTTGAAGACTGGCAGAGACCTGGGACAAGTGCATCGCATTCAGGGGAGACTATTTTGAGAAGGGCCGTCAACATTATGTGAATGAGTAAAGGTACGTTGTCAAAAATTTGTGATCATTCATTATTGAACTGCCCTCGTAGATTGTACGTAACTTGCTTCAATGGGAGGAATTAATCCCATTTCTGGTGGTTTCATATAACATTTATGTTAATCGTTGATCAGTTTTTGTGTTCCTATAGATTTAAATACATTCTTAAAACAATAAAACAAATATATACATAGAAACCACAAAAAAGCTTCAATATACATTACATTAAAATGGACAACAAAATATACGTAATGCAGAAATGAACCGTTCTTTAAATGTAAGAAGTTCGACAAAAATTAGATAAAACACAAGAAGAAGAAATAAGAGTAGAATTAAAAATGTTTTCCATGGATGAACCTATAGATGAAAGTAATAGTATAATGACAATAATAATATAATAGTGATAGTAATAATATAAAGAAATAATAATGTAGTATAATATGCGCCAGTAATATAACCCAGTAAAATTTCTGTATCATAATTGAAGATGAAAAAAGTAGTTCCTCAGCTTTACTCTGTAATAGAGGAAAAATAAATATGTTCACGAGTGATGTGCCATATTGAAAAGGTGAGAGGTATATCAGGCAATTGTATGTATTTACACAGCATTCTCAGAGTGTCGAGTATGAAAGGGCGAACTTCTATGCTTAGGTAAACAGATATTTCCTCAGGAGAAATGCTTCTGGAAAACCATTGGAGCAAGAGCACACTAAAGGAAACGGCAGCTCGGCTTTACTGACTTCCAGATTATACTCGACCATCATAAGCAGCAGCAACTTGGATTAGATCTGTTGACCTTTTCCGGCTTTGAACTATGTTGAGTCCGGACCTCTGTTTGTTGAACGTCCTAGTAGTCCCTGGTTTGTAGATTTGTATTTATTTACTTTTAGGAGTGGATGGTCTTTCATTCTTTATTTTCGTAACTCATGTTTTGACGCATGTTTATCAAAGCTTTAATAGCCTGTTTTCAGCAATCCCCATTACTGCATAATGTGTTTGTTTTATCTCTTTCTTTGTCATAAATCAATATTCACATCGGTATACGAGATGCTAAAGCTAGCTAAAATTTTAGGACTTTTTCCTTTCTAATTTTATTTGGCAAAGTACTTTGGATTTCTCCATGTAAACTTCAAGTAGAATTAATTCTATTATGTATGTCTTATGTTTCTGATATCATGTGTGAATAATTAAATCTTTGTCTAAATAATGTTTTTGCCTATCAACGTCATCATCATAATCCCCACCTCGGTAGCGTAGATGGTAGCGTGTCTGGCTCACGTTCAAGAGGTCCCGAGTTCGAATCTCGGTCAGGGTGAGTTACCTGGATAAGGTTTTTCCGGGGGTTTCCCTTATCCTTCAAGACGAATGTCGGGTAGCTCTAAGCTCCATGGACCCTGGACTCATTTGAGCATCATTTCACCCAATTCGTTCACCGTCCGATATGACTTAGCGTTGGAGGATGTAAATTACACACAAAAATCATCATTAATATCGTTTCTTTACTGCACATTTTTATTTTTAGTTACGAATCTTTTCAGATGATCACTGAACAAAATTAAGAAAAATTAACAATTATTAAAATGAACAGAAAGCAAATGCAAATAACCATAATGAATTCTTAGGCACCCTCATGAGGGCAAGGTTTTGTGATCCGGTTTACTGTGTTCTTTCTCTTCCTCTACACAAAGTACCCTCGGAAGAGGAAAATATTGAGTAAAATTGGTCTTGTCAGCATGCTGAGCCACTTTCGCGGCCACTTATGCCCTGTTTTCATGGCCAGGAACTGCCACTTCTATATCAAGCAGCTCTTTGGTTGGTCCCAAAGGACCACACGAAGGCCTTCTACCACTCCAGAGCTCTCGTTCTGCAGGCAACTAACAAATATCCGTCCATTTTAATACTACAAAGAGAGGAAATTTGCATTCTCATGCGGGTGTATGTGAAAGAGAAAGCTACTCAATTAATGTCGATGGTACTTCCTCTGTCAAAATACCCTGAGCTACAAAACATCCAATTTATTAGCAAGTTGCTAAAATAACAGGTGTTTCAAAGCTACTTACAAAATACAATACTACCCATTGTACTTAAAGCGCTTTTCAAAGAAGCATTTGAATTCTTCTTAAAGGTACTAATGGGTAAGACACCTATATTTGTTTGATAGAGAATACATGTACGGAGTTGCTACATTTGTGGTTTGCGAGAGACCCCGGCGATAGCCTGGCACAGATCTTGGGATGGCTGTATGTTCGAGTTTGTGGTCGGCACAGAATGTTTGCAATAATTCATACTTCAAATTACAGAGAACTTTAATGTCTTTACAATAAAACAAATACTAGAAAAACGAAAAGAATTTAATCTTGAAACCCCTCTAGCATTTACAGATCTAGAAAAAGCGTTCGACAAAGTTAATCGGTTATTGTTATGGGATATAACATGTAAAATGGATACCCACTACGCTTAGTTAAAATTATTCAAAGCTTATACAGAATTACGAAATTGGTAATCAAAATGGAAGGAAAAATAACAAATGAATTTGAAATAAACAAAGGATTGAAACAAGGATGTAGGCCATTTCCAATTCTTTTTAATATATATGAAATTATAATTGAATGGAAAAAAGTAGTGCATAAGGAGATTAGGTTAGGACAAGGAAGAGCCATAAACGCTCTTCTATTTGCAGATGATATAGTTTTAATCTTTGACAAGGAAGATAGACTACAGAAAGGAATATATCAACTAAACCAAATTTGTAAAAATTATGATATAACAATCTCAAAGACAAAAACAAAAGTAATGGCATTCCAGGGAAAATACCCAATAAGGACCAAAATTGTAGTAGAGGAAACTGTAATAGAACAAGTATCGCACTTTCAATACCTTGGCTGTGATATAACTTATGTATCGGAAAATCAAGATATAAGTAATAAAATACAAAAATTCCAAGCAGTTTGCGGGACAATTAAGAGAACCCTCAGGAATAAAGCAAGGAAAGAAACTCAAATAAGATTCTACAAAGTGATGGCAATCCCAATACTAAACTATGGAAGTGAGGCATGGATAATAAGGGAAAAGGAGAAGAGTAAAATACAAGCTGCTGAAATGAGATTCTTACGATCAATCAAAGGATGTACAAGAGAAGATCATATTAGGAATGAAATTATTAGAAGTACAACCGTTATTAGAAGAAATCCAAAGATATAGAAACAAATGGGTCGAACACCTTAATCACATGCCAAGAGAAAGAATACCAAAACAAGCCTTCAATAATAAACCAAGAGGACGCAGATCAATAGGATGCCCCCTAAAGTGATGGCTTCAGGAAATGGGAGACCGGAACAGGCTTAAGCCTAACCTGTGAAGGAAGAAGAAGAAGAACTCCAGAGAACTAAATGTGGGAAGTAGAGGAAATAGTCCACATTCTATTGGCAACGTATAATCTAGGAAAATTAAGCACTTTACAGCCACGTGACTCAAGTAGCTCATAAGGGGTAAGTAAGGAAGCTGGCCTCGTCGCATCCAATCATGTTAAAAATATATCACGTGAATATCAAGAGAGCAGATGGTGTCAGCACCTCTGTTTTCATATATGCGTGCATTTCTAAGTTGTTGCTGCCTTCTGCATGTTTTGTCGCTCGCAACAGTATACTTCTCTAAATGTAGACTAAAATATTGTGATTTGTGGATGAATTACAACAGTGTTCCTAGAGGGATTCTAGTGTTATTATTTTTTATAGTTTATATACCGAATAAGAATAAGATAGCTTAGGAGTGGAACAACTGGCAAAGGACAGCGTTTGAAAGGGCAGCAACACTGCAACGGAGCTACCGGCAGGCAGCTATAGCGTCAAGCGTCATCTGTATCACAAAGCAAATGCCACATGCCATTTTATTTCAAGGAGTATATAGGTATCTATTGGCTACAATTTAGCAATTAAAGCTCCTTGTACCCTAGATGGGAGTCCCATAACTTCAGATGGTTTCTATATTTCGGATAGTTTAGTATCTTTATCAGAGAATATATAAGTAAGTTTGTTTCGTTATGTTTCCACGTCAAGTTGCGCTTTCGCGCAGATCCAGTTAAGCTTGGAGCGAAGCGGTTGTGTGTATTACAGGGAACTTCAGAATATCTTGCAGGACTGACTATATCTGAAGACATGAAAACCTAAATATTTACGTTTAGTCACCATAATGTTTTAAAATACGAATTTCAAACTGGGAAATTTATCAGTTTGTCTGGTGTGAAATATTTAGGATGTTACCAGTCATTACTCTCGGGTTAAAGTTTATCCCATTTATTGAATAAACGGTAGATTCAATATTTTGGACATCCAAAATTAGACTGCAGTAATATTTCATATTTATATTTGTTTTGGCAGATGTTATTGTAAAATAATATCAAAAGCAAAAGGAATGGGTTCCAGAATCAATGAGAGAGGCGGTCGATGCTGTGAAGAAAAATCATGATGAATATGAAGATATTCCAAATTTACAAAATCCGAAACTCAACTCTGTTATATTATATAAAAAAACAAAAAAGGCACATCTATTTATACATAAATAAAAACAAGATCAGGCATAAACTGCACTTTAGGGGAACAAGAGTTGGAAGAATATTACAAAATAATGGAAAACACGCTTTCATATTTTTTGGATTAAGGTGCGACAATGGTATTTTAGTGAGAACGAGACGGAATAACCGTCGTTCAAAATAGACGGTAAAAAGTATTACCATCAAGGGAAAGAAGCAAGTTGATACAATATCAACGCAAGAAGGAGGTTGCCTTACAGCAATTAGAGTCCTTATGAGTGCAAAGGGAATGCTTGTTACACCTTTAATTATGTCCCGAAAAAAAAATGAAGGCCGAACTACTAAATGACTGCCATCCAGGAACTATTTGCTTGCTACCATCCTTTTGGATGGATTCATCCGCATATATTTACTGAATAGTTTCAGCTGGAATCAGAGGAAATGAACCAGCTGATAGGCTAGCCAGGGAGGGCTCGACCAACGTGTTTGCCCGGAACATGTCCGTGGTATTGCCCCAAGCAGGGCCAGATGTGAGATTCTTGATTGGACATCACTTCAACATGGCACTTCATGGCGTAATCTTAATACAGCTAGGCGGGCTTGGTCTATGATCGAGGGACCTAGTAAGAAGAACAGCAAGATTCTGCTAACCTTCAATCGGGTACAACTTAGAAGTGTCGTTGGCCTGTTGACCTGCATGTGATGAAGGTTAGTGCAGACCTTACATGCATGAAGTGCGGTGGAGGGGATGAGTCTTCTCTACATAGTTTGTGCAACTGTGGAACACTTGCTACACTTAGACACTTCATTCTGGACTCCAACAAACTGATACCAGATGATATAAGGAGTGCTCATCCAAGACCTATCCTGTCCTTTTTGGAGGCCACGGGTCTTGAATATGCATTCCAGCAAGAGGGGTACAATGAGCCCAAATGCCGCCTAGGTACAACGGACCGAAAGGACTCAACCCATTTCCTTTCATTAATTCATTCCAGCAGTTATTAGCTTTTATGAGTTCATCCCCTCAGAGTGTAATCATTTCGATCCTGACTGGTCACTACTCCCATACACAGAAAATACTGACATTATTAACCTGGCTGGACAACATAAATGACTTGCAACACATGCAACCCATAAACTACAGCCATTGGATGTCGCATTTCAAAACTTTCTAAAATCAAAAGACAGTCTTGGATGCGGAATCATTCATTTCCACATGCAAATTGCTATGAGTGGATTCAGGACATGTGACAAGATCGTTCCATTCAACAGAAATATACTTCAAGACTAAGAATTTATCGCATTAGAAAATCAGCATGGAGACCGATATTGAGAGCCAGCACCAAGGAGGGACACAGAAGAATCAGTCATTACCACCTTTTGACGTGTGTCTACCTCCAACATACCACCAAATTTCTACCACAACAGGGGACCACAGGAATAAACCTATTACCACAACCATAACAAATTAGAAGAAAGGCTAAAAGTAATTCAACATATCAAAATAGGTTTTCAAACAAAAGATCATCTATTTCATTGCCAATGAGGTCATCGAAGCCATCAACATCACCTGTAAATATTTTTCCTTTGAAAACAAATGAGGATACGGAGCCAAGAGGTATCGGAGTACGTCCGTCTTCTTCTTCCTTACTGAAGGTAACTGTGTTCTTCTCGTTTCCACGGATGGCGAAGATAGTGCAGACGAAGAATGTATTTATTGCAATCATCATTAAATGCCTTCAATAGTCACATAAACTCTATGCTGGTCTTGGTGAAAATGTGTGGGAAAGTTTATTTGTGAAGTTTGTAAATAATCTGTGATAAAACTTTTGCATTCTACTTCATTTTAAACTTGGATTGACTTTAAATTGCATATTTGTTTCAGTTTATTAAAAGTAATAAGTAATAATCTGTGTTTATCATTTGTTAAACCTGCTCTTCTAGCCAAATGTATGAAGTCAACTAATTTTGGTTAATGATAGGATGTTTCTCCAAACATAGGAGCTGTGGATTTTAAACATTAAGCTGAAATATTTTTCCTACTAAAATTTACCTTGTACTTAAAATTTATTGGAAGTACTATAAAGTAGTGATTTCAAAAATGTATCCGATATTAAGGCACTCTACCCTATCAAACTTTCATCAATTTCAATGCTTTAATATAATTTCTAAAAATTGTCACAACTCCACATCTTTTCCAGTCAATTACTTATAATTACAATTCTCGAGTTTCAGCCTGAGAATTTAATTGCAACGCTGTGTTTCTCCAAGCTACAACTAAAGCACCAATTGCGAAGAGCGCTTTCCATTGGACCTACTGTTCACCTCTTAAGGCAATTACTTCAGAAACATTATAGATAAACCACAACCAGTAAATTTGGAAATGCCAACACTATCACCTGCCATTAGATGCAAAGTGCCGGTAGCATAAAATCTCAGAGTAATTAACACGTGGCACAAGAGGAAGGGGCACATTTCGGGTAACCGCTATTGTGTTTCCTCCTTGATAATGGCTGCTTTCAGAGGTTTGTATTGCTTTGGGCTCTGTATTGCTTTAAAACTTTCTCCTTTTGTAAATTTTCAAAAACTGTGTGATTCTCACTCTTGTTCGGTGGGGAATGGCATTTAAAAGCTTCGGATACAAATGCTCCATATCTACTACTTCATTTGCAGCAGGCGTTTTCCAAATTCCAACATTTGTTATACACTTAACACCAGAATAAAGTGGTGTTCATGGAACACACCTGTAATACTATGTTACTGTTATTACTGCGAAGGGGAGGGGATCCGTCCCCTTCAGGTGCTGTGGTGCGAGCGCTGCGGACTCTTAGCGCTCGTGGTAGCTCTGACGTTACTAGAGGAATCTTGGGCCGAACATTCGAGCCCCTTCCTGAATGGGAGTTGTTCGGATTGGGTTGGACTCTAGAGGGCAGTGTGTTCCCGTTACCCGCGGTAGATCTGGTAGCCCCGGCCAGGATTCGGCAACCTGGAGCGGGCAGAGGGTTGCCTAAAAGGTACCGGGTACTAGCCTGCAGAGCTATTAGGTGTGCTAGATCACCAGGCGGCCCCACCGAGGTTATTCGGTAGTCTTCCCTGCGAGGTTGACGCGCGTAACTGTCGTATCCACTTCAACCCGTCTTGACTTTGTTATCGATAGGGGGGAGGCTTTTTTGGACTCAAGGTATTGCCCCAAGGAAAGAACCTCGGAGTATTCCATCGCTCCCGGGCGATGTGGCCCGCATTCCGCAGGTCCGAGGTCAACGTAGCTGATCCATGAGACTTTTTCGGCTGTTTCCTGGTCGTCAGACGAATGCTGAGTATGTTAATTAAATACCTCGAATTTCATGTCCCACCATTTCATCTCCATTATCATTTTACATCATCTCTCATCTTGTAGTCTCCTTCAGGGTAGAAGTGTCGGTGGGTGTTTCGGCGGTGCATGGCGGGATGATAACGCCTTCTTCCTCCAGCAGGACATTCTTTTATCTCCGAGACCACCTCCGTTTCAGGAATACGGTAGGAGGATGACGGTTGTGTAATCCTGCCGAGAGTTTTCCTAGACCTCTGGCACGTCGGTCTGCGATCACCGAGCATGCATAGTGAGTGAGGCGGTCCGGCCCGTTGTGGACCACGTCGAGCTCTCCCTTGTGCTCGATGCCTCACAATTAAGGATCAGTGGCGTGAGGATATTAAGCAAAGGGAGATTGTAATCGGTTCGAGGTGACTTGTAGCTCCCGCATGAGGACTCTCATCTGGACTTCAGGAGTGGGTGCATCCTGACTGGTTGTGGGTTAATGATGACACCTCAGATCTGGTAGACAGAAGTTTATTGTAGTCCTTGGGCTCCTACACTCGCCACCGTAAAGTCGTCGTCGGTATGGTTGCTGAGTCAAGCGTCACTGTCAATATTGTGATGTGAAGCACGGGGGGAGTAGCACTGCGTAGTTGGATTGGATATACTTATCGTCCTCACAATACATTACTTGTTGGGCTAACTCCCACTGGAGAGATTGTTAAACATTGCGCTTGGTCTCTATGCATATCGCGGGAGTATAGTTTTTAGGCGGCGCCGAATATGCGTCCGTCTTATGCTGCACTCAACACCGAAGTGCCCTTACTAGCAAAACCTAGTTTCCGCCATCCTCTTGAATTACCCCCACTCTAGATATTTCTCGGAGTTTGCAAAATCACATGACCAAACATCAATTAAGTATCTCCCACTTGATATCAGTGTTGAGAATTTCCAGTTTAGGGCATAGCATCAGAGACTCTTTCTCTAACGGTCCGCGTGCAAAAATTTATGCTAAGACATGCGCTCGCGAATCGTTCGAAATCTTACAGCCTGTTGTCAGAGGAACGCATGGGATTTTGACAATAGATACGTTTCCGAATGTGAGGCGCCACATTTTCCTTGAGGGCAAAATGAACAATAGAGTAGGGATGTTTGTTTACAGGGTTACAAAGGGAGCTTACTGACCTACGTAGAGTGGCCTTGTCACTGCGGCGGGCTCCGTGGTATATGCCAGCATTCTGACATATATCTGGTATGAGGTCATATGTCGTGTCAGTGTTCTTGGGTGACAGCGGCTGCTTCATGAGTAACGGCGAGAGGGATGCCAGTTTTACCGGACTGCCAGGGAGATTCAAACTGGTAAATGATAGGGCCCCTGCACTGTCCCTACCCTTTGTCTCCTTTTGCCTCATATTTTCTCCCGGGGATGCCCCACTTGTGGTATAGGTACAAGATCAGTGTCATCGAACGGACATATCCCCTCCGTAGAGTTGAAACACATCCTATGTTCTTGCAGAAGCAGATTTTGCGCTAACTTCAAGGTGGTATCACTTTAACATTGTGTTAAAATGTAATTAGGTTTGGTGAAACCAACCCTCACAAAGCAGCGAGCAATCATAAATTTGGTGACACCCTTCCCCTTAGAGTTAGAAGGGGAGAAGACATATTTCACACATGGTTTCTGATCGTTACGAAAGACGCTGCTACCGGTTCTAGTTCTGCCTGTAGGGTGTGTATGACAGTTTCTTCTTAAATTTTTAATGGAATACCATACTTTGTCTACTTCCTATATGCAATAGAGAAGGTAAAGCTATCGTAAATAAGCAGTGCATAAGTAGGGAAGGTAGAAGGATACCCTTTTATGAATACTATAGTACATAATATAGTAAATCAATGCATGTAAATTTGTCTGTTTAGACAGATAGAGAGAGTCGTGTGAATGTATCGTATGATATTTTTCTGCATATTTCATACCTCCTTATTATTCTATCAAAATATTAGCATTTCAATTTTTCCTGTGATAATCATTAAAATGTAGAAGGAGGATAAGTAACGGATAAAAACTTAACCAATTTAAATAAAGAAATAACAACGAATCTATTACACAACCTATTAAATATTCATTAATATGGTAGTAGAAATTATAACATTATTACAGTATTTTTAGGACTAATATGTGTTTCGAATGGGAAGAGTTCTCGCCTGTAGCGAAATCAGATGCGTTAGAGCCTTCACTGTTGCCACCTCGTTATCCTCATTCTTTTTATATCTCCCTCTCTCGGGCGCACTTGCGAGTGTTCATGGCGCCAGACGTAAGGTAACGCAAACTGAATTATAATAATGCAGTTTTTGAAATCAAAATTGCAAATGAATATTCATATATTACACAAATGTTTTGAATATTCAGTTAATTAATTATAGTTTATAAATTACTTATTTTTCTTATCCATCGAAAATACAAGCGGTGCATCCGCATAGCTTTGAATGCTACTTACTGTCGCCCAAATATCGGAAGGCACGACCAACTGGCAGCTGGGAGGGGGAGGGCAGGCATTCAGACCACGCCTACCCATTTATCTTGTGGCGCTCACTGGGGGAATGGTTATAATAATGTCACGAGCCACTGTACTGTCTCTATCCCCTTCTCCTGACGTCTGGAACAATCGGGATGATTGTTCCAGGCCACGAAGATTCGAGATGCAGCGATCTGCCTATATAAGCGATGCATTAGACGACTCAGGCAGTTCTCAGTTCTTGGTCAGCTCTAGAGAGAGTCATACGGCAGGATGCCGAGTAGCGAGTGTTACGTAATTGTCAGTGTTACTTAATTGTGTGTGATATGTGATCCTGTTGTGATTTGTAACATTACCAAGAGTAATTCGGTGTAAATAAAGAACTATTTTATTTCTACAACTTGGACTTTTAATTCCACGAACCCACAGAGTCACATTAAGTCAAGAGATAATTCGTCATTGCCATTGTCATTGTCTACAACGTCTGAGGCCGCGCCATGGCTCAAGTGGTTAGACTGCTTGGTTCTCACCAAGGCGGCCCGGGTTCGATCCCAGGCGACCGCAAAGTGAGATTTGTGGTGGACAACATGGCGCTGGGGCGGGTTTTCTCCGGGGTTTCCGGTTTTCCCCACCTTTTCATTCCACCGGTGCTCCATCTTCATCTCATGTATCATCAGTGTCATCGCCTGCGGTGCCGTATGTAGTAAAAGCGGGCGTTAAACACTATACATTACATTATTCAACGTCTGAGTACTGCAAATTTATGATCATAGCTTCAAAACCTCCTTACGTGCTGTTTCATTCCAAAAGTTGTCTTCTGTAGCTTACCTGATGCCTCACACAGTTTTCCCCGTCTTGTTCTGTTCCTTGTCTATTTATTCGTGAATAAGTCGTTCAACGTCAGTCATTTGAAAAATATTATTCCTGTTTGCAACATTATTTGAGACCATATTAAACTTTATTGAATTTTTCTAGCTGTAGTAAGGGGGGAGCCAAGGTGGATCGCGTCTCACTGATCCAGCTGATACAATTTTACATGGAAGAGTAACTGAATAATACTGCTTTGAACTCTCTAGAGTAAATAGAGATTACGAACCACTCATAAACAAAGATATAATGTGACCAGACACATTCTGCCAGACTAGCAAGTAGTGTATAGTTTCCTCACATCGATTTTAACAAACACTTTGGTTTATTCAAGGTATGTATTTTTTTCATCACGTCATGTCAACTGTTTTCGTTTGTGTTGAGTAATTTCAAACATACGTTTATGCTGGCTTATTCAAAGTACAAATTTCTTTTACCACGTCATGTCAAATGTTTTCGTTTCAGTGTTGAGTAATTTCAAACATACGTTTATGCTCAATAATGATACTCATTACAGTGCTTACATCGCAATGGATTGTTATAACATAATGGCATCTACTTCATTTATTTGTATTAGGAAAACTATTTGAGCTAAAAATATGGGGTTTTTACGGTTATGTTAAATATATTGTCGCGGTAACAGGCATACAATTTTCAGCGCAAATAGATAATAGACGGCGGATAATGTTACACGGTACTAAAGATCTTGCATAAGCAGTTAACAATAGCGCGGCTATTCTACACATAGGGGCCAGCAAATGAAGATAGCTAAGATAAAAAACTTGCCGGCACAGATAGGATTTCATGTCTGGAAGGTTCGAGAGATATCTCGATTTACAGAGAATAGTTGTTTCTATTCTATGCTCGAGAAGTCTCTTGAATTATGAATGAGATATATAAGCTATTGTGACACGCCAGCAGGACAGTTTGTAAAACAGTAAGTTGAGTTGTGTAACAGGAGTGTTGAAACCTGATCAGAACGTTGTTTTTTATTGTGATCGACCTTGGTAGACTGTGTTTGGGACGTAATGTTGTTACGTGAGAATTGTACAGTGTATTTCTACGCAAATAAAGACCGATTTTTGGGTCTATGAACCCACAAAGCCACAATATTACTCTCTCCTTCCCCTTATGTCAGTTTTTGCAAAATATGAATTTTTGTCTTAATGCGAATAGTATTTTTTAGAGATTGATTAGTTTGGCGCTCCTCACACACCACCTAGGGGGAATGCAATACTAAAACACCGCAGAACTCCGATTGGTTGCTCACCTAGTAGCGCTCAAGGACAAACACCATCACATTTGAAATACATAATAGTATTAGAAAGCTCTTCTAATACATAGCATTAACTTTTGATAACTTCAGAAACAATTGTAGTAATTTTGAAAATGATCCTTGATCCTTATGTCCAAATTATATTAAAATTGAACCTTGTATATCCAGTTTCTCATTTATAAATGCACCGTTGAAAATCTCTGTGTAATTTACTCTTAGGTTTCAATCAAATTTGAAGTTCTACAAATTCAAGTTCACAAGTTGAGCAAACTCCTATACCAATGTAAAATATCAGCAAACGCATATCTCGATTCCGGAGTACTTGCGTGTGCGATTCCTAAGTTGTTTAACACATGCAACAAGTGAGGATGAAGTTTATGGTCATCAGAGGGTGGAAGAGAATTTCGGGACTAGAGGGTACAGTCGTATTCTGGGAGGCTCCAGAAAGGAGTAAAGGGAAGGAAACAGAGGACATTAAGACCCAAACAGCGGATTGTAATATCTCCATCCCGATATTATAATTTGACACCAGGCTATCTCTCCCCAGGGAGAAATTCAGCTAAAGGCCTGGAACGCTTCACTATGGAAATTTCACCGTCATATATTTCACCCACGTTCCACTCGCCTAATCCATCTTTGCTGGAACATAATAGGGGAATGAAGTGACATATGCTGTCTGCCAAGGAGCCTGAAGAGGAACAGGGTTCAGAACTTTTTCTGCTCTGGTAGTGGATCTTTTTACTACAAAATGAGTGTAATCTTTTCTTTAATTTACGTCCTCAAACGTTAAGTCATATCGGGCGATAAATGGAATGGGTGAAATGATGCTCAAATGAGCCCAGGGTCCATAGAGCTTAGAGTTACCCGACATTCGTCTTTCTGGATAAGAGAAAACCCAGGAAAAAGCCTTCACCAAGTAACTCACCCTGACCGAGATTCAAACTCGGGACCTCTTGAACGTGAGGCTACCACCTCGCTGCCGAGGCGGGCGCAAAATGAGTGTATGAAGATGCATATGAGTTACCTATGCTGCCAGATCTAATGCTCGTTTCAGCAAATGCGGTGATAGGTATCATGCATAGATGAATTATGTGACAACACGTGACAACTTAAGTGTCAACACTTAAAGTGAGTACTCTTCAACACCACCTGCTCATAAAAATATTACCGAGCGGGATGGTTCCGTCTGTGTCTCGCATTTGGGAGGCCCGGATTCGATTCCCGTGGCCGACCAACCTAACCCATGGATTTTTCGGGGGTTTTCCCAGGTCACTAGGTGAATGCTGGGTGGGTTAATTACATCCCCCGAATTTCTTGTCCCTCCAATTCATCTCCATTATCATTTCATATCATCTGGTGGTCTCTTTCAGGGTAGAAGTGTCGGCGGGAGTCTCGGCGATGCAGGATGATATGCTCAGAGGAAAGCTACTTCCTTCTCCGTTAGGTCGGTTGCCGGCCTCCGTTTCTCTGCTGGGACCATTTCGGGACCGCCAGGCAGGGATATATGGGGTCGGATCGCCTTCCTGGGACCGTTAGAGCTCGGCTGCTGGGCTCGTTGCCACCCCGTTGCAGAGGAGCAGGTTCGTTGTCCTGGCTAGTCGGAGCAGGTCTCTATCCAAGTAAATTGTAGAGACGCTGCCTTTTGTACTGTCGTGGTTCCATGGCTCGGCCGCCCTATGTCTCCTTCACCTCATCCTTCCTCTTGGGGGTGCCCCCACTTGGGGGCATAGGAACAATGAGCCCATCATGGTGGCATACGTACCGAATCCCCTCCATTCCCAATCCAATACAAAGATTAATACTGTGTTTTTCATGAGCTTAGCATCGTTATCACATCTAGAAGGCGAGCATAAATATCATACGGTCGGCAAAAGTGATTGGGCTACACATTCCGCTGCACTGCCTTCGAGTTGGGTGGACAGAAATTGGGGACATGGTTGTTTACCTAACACACTCCTATCAAGCAGGGAAAAAGTCTCAGGTGAGGGTTTGCCAAACAGACAGTAATCAAAACCGGGACTTCTAAATACAACGGAAAAGACATCTCGTTTAGTAAGTCAATAGATCAGGGGAAGACAGATAGTAGTGGTGTGACGCCAGCTCCGTCAGCTCTAACCGCCAAATATGCTCTTGAACGAAAGGCAGGTTAGCGTGTGACGTCACCGCACTGATTTCTGCGTGACAGGAAAAATATCGGGTATTAATAATGTGTACAACTTACATCTTTGGTATTGTAATATTAATGCTGTCTGCTTTAATTACACAATTGGTCACAGGACATAAACAATAACATTTTGGCTCTGTGCTATGAGAAATTACATAAAACTTCAACTCGTAGTTTATCTTAAACATAGGCATGTTATAAAGTAAATAAAATTAAATGAAACGTCAAGTAATTTTCTCTGCAAATTAGAGGAGACCCACTCAGAACAAAATTACATGGACATTTTCCGACACTTTGTTTCGTTTTTCTTTAACTAGGTTATCAATGTCAGGACATAATGTCTGGGAAATTTGTAATTGAAGGCTTCAAGAGTATGACAAGGTATTTTGGGGTTTGGACTTAGCTAACTCCATAACAGAAGGAACAAATTATTCGCAGACATATGTTGACCCAAACATACACAATGTCTGTGCAGCAAGTGAGTACAACCTCGGAAATCTGGAGTGGGGAACATTCTTGTAAAATCAGCCAAGACTTTCTTGTGTGTATATTTGTCCTTCAATAAGTTGTCACATTGTAAATTTAACAGTTGCATCTGGTACATGGCAGCTACATTGTCATCGACTGTGCTACACCTGACTGAACCCTCAGATTCTGTACTCACAGCGCCATTTATATAGAAAACTTGGTGCTACATGGCTCTTGCTTGACGCCACACGCACTGCAGGCCTCGCTACCGGCTGAAATACATCACAACTCTCAAATCTGTCTTCCTCTGTAATAGATACTCACCTACATGTGTATTATTTTATCTTGACAGGAATCCTGCGCGGTAGGGATGAGTAGCAACTGTGGCGAGATAGTGACCTATCGCCAATATGCGTCACACGCCAAAGAATACGAGAGGGGAGTGCGGTGGATAAGCTGTCTAAAAACAAATCTCTCTCGAAGCCAGTATTGCAGCTCTTACAACCTAAGTTGTAATTCTTACTATGGTAGTAATCTCCACGCCTTTGTTGGATCTTAAATAGTACATAGACGTTTGGAACAAGGCCCTATTCTCCTCCAGCAGGCGTGATAAGCAACTGTCGGCCTTTCAACATCGCTGCAGAGTCCCTGTAACGTATTTCACTCCAGGCATATGGTCCAGCATGTGCTGTATTTATATAAGTTTCATCCATATAAACTATATAAACTTCACTTCGATATCTCCGAATATTTCGTAAATACTTAAGCCTTTTTGCACCTACGGTACGATGTTCGATTAAAATTTGTCCGTCGCGCTTAGTGTTTTTTCTTTGATATAAATCTTAGCTTCAAAAGAACTCTTCTTAATGTTCATACACTGCTTTGGAAGTCAATAGAATTTGGAGCTTCAAAAGCAGTTTCTTCAGAGTAGGTCTTTGTTTTTCTGTGCTTTATAAATTATTCATAATTCCTCTAGCTACTTCTGAATTAAAACGTCCAAATTAGATTTTGTGCATGTTCTTAATCTTTGTTTACTGGGTATAGAGAAGGACATTGTTGCACTAGCACCAATGGCTTTTCTTTCCTTAATAACTCTCCTAAACTGCTTTCAGACACAACTGTTACCTCAGATACCCTTCGCCAGATTTTTGTAGCAGAACTAGAACATTGTTCCTTTTTATAAATCTATAGATATTGGTTATTACTTCTCGTGTTTTTAAATGTAGCACTTTATTTCCTAATGTGCTGCTAGGAGGCAGCCATTTCCAAATGCTCTCTTGGAACCAGGAGACGCGCACATTTTGAAACAAGCTGTAGTATTACCGAGTAGCTCTGCACGTTTTTACTCGCTAGCAACTAATACACAATTGACCCGCCCTCCCCTCCAGTTGCAACCAGTCTGAGTTGGACTGGTCCAGATACCAATGCGAATTGCTCTCCATCTGTCAAGATATAAAAATACATCTGTAAATATGTGGAAATCGTGCCAGTATAATTAACCCTGAAACTTCCTCCATAGCAAAATAAACTGTTATTAAATCAGACCTAAAAGTACTGTAAGAAACATGTCATTAAGGATTTATTTTGTCCGTTTCGTAATCAGTAGATCACATTGGAGGATTAAGGGAATATCTTAAATGAGTCGGGGGGTCCTTTAAACTTAGCCTTGAATATTAGTTCCTTAAGATGGGGAAAAATCTATGTAAAAGCCTCTCCAAGACCTCAGTCTTATCGAGATTCGAAAATACATTTAGGTAATTACATGAAAGATCCTTTTCACCTTCACCAACTTTCCAGGAACCCTGAGAGTGCCGTGGGGATAAGATTACATGGGGAAGTAAAGCACCTGAAGAGAAGATAAAGGTTCATTGAAACCTGAGTGCTGATGGCATCTGAAGAGAGAAAACAGGCAACAACCACAAAAAAGCGAACAACAAAGGAGTCATTCTTTCGGACACAGAAGGTACAATAGCCACTACCTTCTTTTAAAGTTTGTCAGGCACTCACTTTAATTAACCCTGCAGAACAACGATGTCTGCCTTTTCATTTACAATATACTAGTTAATAGATTAACAATTACTTTAACCATTATTTCAGTGTTTTGTGCAATTCTTTCGCCTATAAAATAAAAAAAGACTAATGACAGGACGCAAGTTGCCAAATGAAATGTGGCTAAATCATTACCACAGAAGCAAAGGATTTTAATTCTCAGATCAATTGTTATATTGAAAAAGTGAGGAGATGACTCTACTGTAAACATTAGGGTGGGATTCAGGATGTCCAGTTCCTTCCCTTCTACCCGAACTGCTCTTGTCTTTGTGATTTTCTCATGTGGATAAGCGAATGCCCTTTTGGTTCCTCTTCTACCAGAAAATTTCTATGCTTCATTTCCGGCCTCTGTTTCATCTTCATTAGCTTTGTGGTTGTTGGCACAGTCCTTTGGTGCGTCGCGACAGGACGGTGGACTTGGCTAACTGGTACCCTGCCTAGAGGAAGCCTTGTACAGGTTGTGGATGGGACAGGTAGGTTCGCACTTGTTAGGTTTTCTGACACTCATGAATCGTTAAGAAACCTATGGGCATAATAGTTCGGCGGTCTGATATCGGTATCTGGTATCCTGGTTCTTCCCTGCATCCCCTCCTTCCAGAAGTTATGTTAAATAACAAAAAACCTACACTTACAATCCTGAGCTACGGAAGTTGGCAGTCTCATTCTCTTGACTAATCCTGCTCCTAATTCAATTGGTAAACATTCACGCAGTCAGAGACCGAAAGATATGTTATTCAAATGCCGTCTATTGCATTGAATTTTTCACTCTGACTCTTCTTTCCAATCTTTGCCCTACACACGGCTAACGTGAAAGAACAATTAATTTCTCTAATTTTTATTACTTTACTAGCTACCTTCTCATTTTTACATGAAACATCTTAGCCATTAACTGACTGCCACAAATGATAAGGAATGACATCAACATTTAATTGTGTGATATGAAGATAGCCCAAAATTTCCTGACATCTGCCACTAGTGTGTGGACAAAACCCAAAAAGTGATCTGGTAAATGGAATGTGCTTGAACACACACATAATATATAAGCCCCTAGTCCTTGATTTATAAGGACTTACTGCAAGAACTACAGCTCAGCATTAGTCGAAGTTCTCAAAGATTACTTTTTGGATTGGTAGGGGCATTGGTTACGATATGTCAAATGCTGAAAACCGCTATAAACTGGCAAATTTCCACTGTTTCTTGGCATCTTTTTCTAAGAATGGCATCTCAGATTCGGGTCATAAATAGCACAGTAAAACCAAAGCCAAGAAGGAGATGCACTTCAGCAGATAACCTCCAACTTCAAGTTTTACTTTTATTTTAACAGTCCTCTTTACAAAAATATGCTAACATAAGATAGCCTATCCTCTTGTCATTAAACAAGATTTGCATTAAAAGTAGAGAAAGTCACTTTCTAAATGTGTACGTTTGTTATTGACTATATAAAACATTTTCATCTGCAAATGACAAATCTTTTCCATTTTCTGCTTCCAAATGTTTCAATGACTACTTTTATGTTGGCATAAATGATTTGTTACTTCTAGAAAGCTTTTCGTCATAAATTACTTCAGCCAGTTCTATATATCTACGTCTTCTAGCGTGACCCCCCAAAAGAAGGCAAGCGTGTCCTGAAGAGGGAGAGGGATTTGAACACTTTATTAACTATGGTAGTGTATTTGTTTACTCCGAATTGAGTGTTAGAGTGCATGATAAACACTAATGTTCGTTTCAGTTATTGTAGTGACAGATATTGTGCATGGAGAGGTAGAGGTCATCTCCTTTAATTAGTGGAAGCGTTACAGATGGATCTAAGGGAAACTACAAGGTGGAATGGCAGATAAATGTTGAGCATAAGATTAACGACCCATTCAACTAATTTATTCCGTACTACCCAACTATGAATATGACAATGTTTATGGTTGTATGGAATTACATAATTTTCTTGTCTAAACTAATCCTTTAACGGACTAGCGTACGTTTTCTGTAATGAAAATAATTTAAATGGTCAACCTGTTCTACTTCAGTCCGTGTGAATCAGCTTCAATTTTTGAAAAAGTACATTTATTACTATACTCCTGTCTGCTGGCTCCCTTGGCATGTCTTCCAGCAGCTTCCTTGCTGTGTCGTAGAATCTGACTGACTTTCCTAGAGCCAAGCCATGAGCCAAGAGCTCCAGCAGACCCAGCAGTAGAAGATGCGAGTCGCCCAGGTTTACCTGGGCGGAGTGTTTGCTGCCCAGCACCTAATCGCTTAGTGCGACTTTATCTGGGCAGTATAAAATAAATGTCGATTGTCACAGGTGGTTGTCTTAGGCAGTGTTATATCTAGCCTTAAATGGGCGTTAGTGCCCCGTGGGGGGTGTGCACCCAGTGCTGGCTGCGCTCTTCCGCCTGCCTGGGAGGCATCTGAGCACAGTCCGCTTGACCGGCCGAGGGAAAGGAACTTATGTTAGGCTATGGGACTTACCAAGCCCATTTCTGGGCTTGGGGGTATGGAGTTAGGTAGAAGTGGCCCTGTTTAGTTCAGGTTACCCAATGCATCTTTGGGAAACCGGTAACTTGGTGGGCGGCGAGGAACCCTAACGTCGTAACGGCCAAGGGTGCTCACCAAATAATTGGGATGGGAGTCTAGCTTACTGTAGATGGTGCGGGATCTGTCTCTCACCACGTCCACAATTTAGAGTAGGTATGAAGGATGTGGGACGAGACTCTTCGTCCAGTATCGTACATAATTTGCAGAGCCCTGTTCTGGACGTACTGTAGACTGCGGATGGTGGTCGGAGCCGCTGATCCCCAGACTTCGCCGCCGTACAGGATCAGGGGCGGTATAATCGCCCGATACAGGCGTAGCTTGAGATGCGTTGGCATGATGAGTTTTAAGACAGGGTACAACTGCCTGAGTGCTGCATGCCCTTGTCCGGCTTTGAACCGGACATGAGGTGCGTAGCTAAGGCCGCGATCGAGAAGGACGCCAAGGTATTTGGCAGAGGGAACCCAGGGGATTTGCCTCTGCCTCAACCTCAGCGACCAATCCGGACGTCTGGATCAGACCTTAGCCAGCAGAAGAGCGGAGCTCTTCCCCGGGCTAATGGTCATTCTCCACCTCTCTCTTCAACGGTCGATTGCTCGGAGCTTGCGCTGCAGCGGAGGATGACAAAATCTAAATTTTTTGTTACGTGCCATTATGAGGACGTCGTCGGCATATTGGCACGTAACAAGCTGTGCTTGGAGCCCACCTTTTGACCTGTGGATGTCCCACAATGACTCCTGGGAGGCAGCAGTGCCGCCCTCTGTCAGCGTGGTGCTGTGAGCTGGAAGCGCCACTCGGTTACAGTGTGCTGGGACATCTAGCGCCTGCAGCCAGAACTCCTTGGTCATAGCCAACTGTGAAATACTTAGGCATGGTAGGCGGCATACTTTAAGTCACTGCATGAACCCGGCGCAATGGATGAGTTATGTGGCAACACTGTATATTTGAAACAAACCTCGCATCCTTATCATACCCGTACAGCAAGCATAAATATAAAAATGATTACCTTAATAATTCCTGCCTTGACTTCTTGTGTTGGGTGGTCAGTACCTATCGTCTTCTTGGTCATATTAGTTTCACGGTTGAAGGAACAGGGGATGGTGTCAGATGTGTTAAGGCTGTGTGGTGGAGGTGCGCTTTCAGAAGATTTTTTTCTGGTGTAGGATCGATTGTTAACAGAACCTTCCACCAGAGATCCCTGAGCAAACCTCCAAAAGATTTAGGCGACTTTGGAAGCATTACATCTGCAAATTTAGGGGCCCCTTAAGTGCCTGCTTAAGTCGTCTCCCGGAACTGCTCGTCTTTTGGCTCCTCTTTTATCGCTCTCTTCCAAGGACTAACAAACCTATGTACGTATACTTATGTGTATATATAACTAATATTTAACTGATGTGTTAGTTGCCAATTTGGAGGAAAGCAATATTATCAAGTAATGTTTTCTTTTGCAGATGAGAAGCAAATGGGGATAGTCTTGGGTGCAAAAAGTAAGGGAACTGATGGAACAGACAGTTATGGGACATATTTGGAGAAACGGGGAGTATTATTATAGGGGCTTTTGGAAAGAGGTAGAATTAAGGCTGGAAGATTTAGATAGCCAAGTTATATTTACCAGTGTAAGGGAGAAAAGTTCATTGAGGACATATAGGGAAATAAAAAGAGCGTGGTAGAGGGAGAAGTATATAGATGTGTGTAATAAGTCAGGGCGAGAAGGATTTGCCTGGGCAAGGACAGGAGTTGGAAATTTGAAAGGTATTAGATACGAAAAGGATACAGGGAAATGCCCAATGTGTGGAGAAGAGGATACAGATTGGCATAGTATACTTTATTGCAAACAAACAAAGATATGGGGAGAACAAATTTGGCAACAAAAGTGGGACAGTTTTAGGGATGGGGGAAGTATTAATGATAGAGAAAATGTTATTGGTAAAAGGAGAAAAGTATGTAAGAAATATAGGTGAATATCTGGAGAAAGTTAGAGAGAAGTGGTTACGATTGAGGAAGAATAAATAACAATTAAGGGCTGGAAAACTAGAACGAGGGTTACAAGGGAGAGGAGGGTCATCAATACACGGAAAACCAGGGGTTATGTGTATTGAGACCGAGACTTGGAGAAATCAGGTAGGAAGGGTATGTTAGATGTGAATAAGTCATTTTTTATTGTGTGAAAGAAATGTTACAAATGGCAATGTATCAATGAAATTGTATGTAGAAGAAAGATGAGAAATAAATACAAATACAAGACTGATGTGTTACTCCCCAGAACATACTTGCTAATGAGGCACTCAGGACTTATTTACATTGTGTACGTGATGCCAATGCAGCAACAGATCGAGTAACATGTGTATGCAAACAGTGGTCACATGCTTCGGTAAACAACTAAACTTTGATGCATACCAACGATAATTACAGGTAAATATATAATGTAAACACATCTAAGTTGCATATAAATTACTAATAATTCTGTACACCTCAGAGTTATTTGAATTACTTCGTTCCTGTGAATGAAAATTTCGTAAGGTATTACTTCACAATTAACATGCTAGCCCTAAATGTTTTAAAGGAGTAACTTCTATTCCAGTGGCCTAAAATATTTACAATTCGGCATTACTTTTTCCCCATTAAAATTTTATTCCGTATTTTACATTTATGTTATTAAAACGGAGGTGTCTAAACTACGAAACTATCTGATACAACATATCAGGAGGACCCAAAAGAAACCGGATTTTTGTTATAAAAATTTATTGATGAACCTTTTTACAAAATTACTTCAGTCACCTTCAAAATACCCTCCATTACATGCGATACACATGTCAAGTCTCTTTTCGCAGTGTTGAAAGCATGTTTGGAACTCTTCAAGTTTGATATTGTCCTGTGCCCTTTGCGAAGCTGTTTTTACCGCCTCCACGTCGTCATAACGCTCCCCTTTTAGTGTTTTTTTCATTCGTGGAAATAGGAAAAAGTCGCACGGGGCGAGGTCCGGCGAATACGGAGCGTGGGGAACGACAGACCACCTCTGAGATGCCAAACACTGTCTCGAGGCATAGCATAAACACAACTGCTATGTGGTAGGGGCGTGTAGGTTACGTCCAACCACCTTTCTCTCTGTTCGATCGGGTACGTTCGAATACTTATGTCCTCCAATAAGAGGGACAGTAGAATAAATACAGTAAATATTGTGTAATAAATACATGCAAACTGATATTTTAAATATTGTTTTCGAGACACAAAGGGTCTCTGCTGTCTCTGGTGGTGAGACAGCAGAGACATGGGTAACAATTCAACGCTGCATTATAAATATTACAGTATTTATAGTACGTGCAATGTTACATGTTATATTATTCGAATACCTCTGTCGGCCTCTGTAGGTATCAGCTCTTGCAAAATCTGCTTTGCGCTTAGAAACATTGCATTCCATATTCATGTTGGGCCTACAAGGAAGTGTCCAAAAGCTAAGGCTTCTTGTGCAAATATTCATCTGGATGAGCATGAATTACATAGAGCAATTGCTTCAGCGATATCGTTTGTTTCTAGAGTGATCAAAATAAGGAGAATGCAACCTCAGATAGTTTGTTTTAAATTGTTCTTGTGCTTCCGTGTGTTATTTTTAAAGAATCACTATAGAGATTACGTTTCATGATGAAGTACATGTATGGAACTTCTCTTGAGTTACAATAGCAAGATGCCATCAAGAGCCAGAGTTTTGGGTCGTTGGTAATTGTTAGAACTAACACCTACTCCAGGCGACAAAAACTACATAGTGTCTTCTTGTTTCATCAAGAGGCAAGAAATAGGCTGGCTAGCTCACTGCAGCCGAAAACACTCCGAATACAATACGCTTTATCTCCCTGAAATATGCAGATAACGAAATGTTTCATGTGAATAATTTTCTTGTTACACACAAGAATACAAGTTTAACAGAAGAGGATATGACAAAGGGAAGTATTCTAATGGTAATTAAACAAGAAATCGTGATGATGATGATGTGTATAAGGGCGCTCAACTACAGCGGTCATCAGCGCCCTTTAAAAAACTAGTCATGGCAAAAGCAAGATATAAATATTTCTAAAATGCTATACTAATGTAAATAAACATACGAAAGATACATGTACATAACCTCAAACAAACAAAAGTAAAATAAATAAAATAAATATAAATCCTACCTACCAAAAATTCCGTTCACTAATTCCTAAAGTCTAACCTAGAAAAAGAATCTAAAAATCTTCTCCACTACTGAGTTATCGTCCGCTAGCATTTCTGCAAAGCTGACCGGCAGCTACAGAGACGTCCTAAGGTCTGCTAGGTGAAAACACTCTAGCAGCACGTGTCGTACAGATAACGCTTCGTTGTAAAACGGACACAGTGGAGCAGGCTTCTTTTAAAAAAGAAAACTATGAGTAAAAAAGTAGTGCCCAATACGCAACCGAGCCAAACTCACCTCCTCGCGACGAGATAAACGACAGGAAGTTCTTTCACAGATCTAAGTTTATTATTGCGGAGAGTTGACCACTCTTCCTGCCAGCAGGTTTGCACAGCTCTCCGCAATACCGATGTCACAGATGGCACTCGAACCCTGGGCTTCATGGTAGCCGTCTTGGCTGCTGAATCCGCCATTTCATTCCCCCGCAAGCCTACGTGACCAGGGATCCATACATACACCACGCTAACGCCAGAAGCGTATAAAACGTGTAGGGCATCCTGGATACGCTGCACAATAGTGTGGTAGTTGTACAGCTTGCGTAGAATTTGAAGTGCACTGAGGGAATCACTCAGGATTTAGCAGTCCCCCAACTTTCGTCAACGTACGTGTGAAATGGTCCGGTATGTTGCATAAAGATCTGCAGTAAAAATGCAAGTGCTAGTGTGGAATACGAATAATTAAACAAGAGACTTATAATGTTCCACATACATTTATGCAGATTGTATTAGCCTATTACCTTAATACAATGCATTTTCACTGGTGTCTTCTTTCAAATCTTTCGAGTAAACAGTTGTGGCACTGGTGTGGCACTCTATTCATCTGATATTTCCTTTGCTACCTATCCGTAGCCAATACAGAAATTAATGGGTTCCACTAAAAAGTTCGAGATCTCATTGGCAACACACGTTTGAAACTCCCTGAAGCAGTAAAAATAAAGACTGTCTCTGACAATAGCGTAATGCAAAAACAAAAATTCGTTAAACACCAAACTTTTCAGATCTGTTCAGCATCTTTCGAGTATTTCATAAGAAGATTTCCAGGCCATTTCTGCTATGCTGAACTATACAATTAAAGATTCCTTTTTCTCAAACTGCTCAACGATCTTCATGGCTTAAACTACCTTAAGTCGCCATAAAGGTAGTTGTCTCATGTGTTTATGAGAACTCCTAATTGGTTTACCGGGATTAATACGAGTCATTTGGACAATCTAATGTCATATCGGCACGTTGGCCATAGTAGCTCAGTGGTTAGAGCGGCTGGACGGCAACCAGAAGATACGTGGTTCATATCCTGGCTAGGGCATTGAATTTTTCAGTCTGACTCTACGTTTCGAAAATATTTATTTGAAGAGTTTTAATGAGTATTAATAATTTAACATTTCACTTGTTTTCGCAATTCTAAAGACCTGTGCCTAAATAACTTTTAGAGAGTGTCTCTTACACTTTGTAAGGTTGCAATTATTTAAAAATAGTCCAATGTTACACATAAAATGTGTATTCATATACGAAATTAGTAAATTTGAAATGAAGGAAAGCCTATCTCGAAAAAACAGAATTACATTGAAGAATACTACTTTGTAAAAAAGTTTGTAGAAAATTGGGTGAAAATATCGTATGGATGTGACGGATTAGACCTTTGCTGATTATTTCCAATGCAGTTTGACCAGAAAAATTATATTACTTGCCTGTTTTACATTCACCGACCGCTTTGTTAGGTTTGTTGAAGGTTCAAATAACTCCCATGAAGTTTCTGTGGTTGGAGTTGTGACAACCAGAATGTGCAACGTACAAAGCAGACATATACCTAACTCTTCTGAGATAAATGGTAAATTTAAAGGCTCAGGATTTGGCATTTTTTTCTGTTTTAATATATGAATATCCTAGGGAAGCATTTCATTAAGATAGAATTGCACTCTACCTAGTTTAGTCATTTTCGTTGCTCTAGGAAAATAAATATTAGAGCATTCCTTATTTGTTGAAGTGCCGCAGGAAGGTATGATCTATATATTTTGTAACACGTTTAGCATTTTTAAGTGAGATTTAGAAGAAACCCGGTCGGTAAGTATCCGAGTTCCTAGTTAACGGCAAATCAATGTGCTGTTTTCGGTTGATTACACTGATGTACTCGCCTCATCTGCAAACAACAAGATTTCTAGAATAATATAAAACAATTACACTAGTGTTCCCATATTATTATAGTATTGTCATGTCATAAACATGTTTAGATCTTACATCACAAGGTAAAGTCACCCTGCAGCAAACAAATCGCAACCATGATGCAACAAAGCTTCCTGGCAATCAAAACAGCTGTTTCACAGGCTATGAAGTGCTCTATTTCAACAAACGAGGTTATAAACAGTTTTGCCGCAAGAGGATGTGATGCTAATTTTAAAGACAGAAAGAAGACACTTATTTCGTATGTGAAGAAATCCAAACTTCGTGAGACCAAAAAGGTATTTATAGCACTATTTCAATGGTTAGTATTTGGTATCTGCTTATCTTGTCAGTTGCAAAATTGATTAATTTAGACGGTTGCTTTTAAAATTAGAGCCTTGAATGAAGGCATTTATACTGGAAATTGAAAATTGTAGCACTCCTTAGTAAAATGCCTATAACAGTCTATTATTATCGCTGTTTCTATTTATGTCAACTATATTTATGTTAATTGGAGGCCTGATATTGATTCATATACTCCGTACGGGAGGGGATCCGTCCCCTTCAGCTGCCGTGTTGCGGGCGCTGCGGACCCCTAGCGATCGTGGTACCTCTGACGCTACTAGAGGAACCTCGGGCCGAACATTCGAGCCCCTCCCTGATTGGGAGTTGTTCGGATTGGGTTGGACTCGAGGGGGACAGTGGTTCCCGGTACCCGTGGGTGAACGGGTACATCTCCGGACGGGACTGAGGCAAGCCATTAATATTCCCCCGTACTAGCCAGCATAGCTAGTAAAGTCTGTTTAGTGAATGGTAGTGCAGTTTGCCGCTCAAATGAAACTACTCTCCCGCCCACTAATGACCGCCATAAATCTATATCCACACTTCAGAAATGGAACACTGTCGTTGAGGACCAATAGCAACCCTGATTTTCTCGAAGTGACAGTCGCATGTTTACTCCACGTGGAGTCTCAGTTACCAAAGTTCCAACTTCCAGTTGATCTTCTTCATTACGTGCAGAAATTCGTTGTGTTTCACGATGTGGAGACCGTGGTAAGGAAATGCAGTGGTAAATGCAAATGAAATAGTAGATAACTTTCAGTCAACTGAAATTAATCAAAGTGATGACAATAGTGTAAATAACTGGGCCGAGTTATATTACTGGAAAAGCCTTAAAAAACAAAGTTATAACGGGAACTGCTTCTAAGCAAATTCAAGCGCTTGTTTTGAACACATATAAATACGTGCTGACAAATAATCTTGGTAAGTGTTCGTGCAATGAACCTGATGATAAATTCTGGGTATTCAGAGAAATACAGTAAGAAATATTGTGACGAAAGGAATACCAAAGACGCAGATCAAGTGTGAAAACAAAAGGAAACGTTTCTCTAAAGTAGATAATTTCACATGCGTTTTAATTCGTCGAGAAATTTATAGATTCTATGAAAAAAGGAGAGCGCCCATCTTAGATGAATTGGTTGCACATTTGCAAGAAATTTGTCATTTTCCTTACGGGCACTGCACTTCGCGCGGTCTCCTAAAGGAGCTGGGTTTCAAATACCGCACTTTGAATAACATAAGGGCTATTATGGAATCCAGTAGAATTGTAGCTTGGCGATACATTTGTCAAAACTAAGGAAGTTTTGCAGTAATGGACATAAGATAATGTATTTAGACGAAACCTCGTACGATACCCATGATGTATCGAGAAAGGTGGCAACCTTGCAGAAAGATCTGGAATAAGGAAGGTCGGGGGTTGTAAAACGATTATGAGAGTTCGTGAAAGGCAGCGGCCGACGTGCACACTAGTTAACTAAACAGACTTTAGAAGGTGTGCTAGATCACCAGGCGGCCTTACCGAGGACATATCGGTAGCCTTCCCATTTTGAAGTTGGCGCGCGTAATTGGCGTATCAACTTCCATCCCGTGTTGAGTCCACAGGACCAGATTGGGGGGGAAGCTTGTTAGTCTCTAGGTCTTGCCCTATGATAAGCCCTACGGAGGCGTCGGGCGTTCTTTTGGGACAGCTCGGTATCTCACTGGAGGCCCGGGTCGTTGGTCATACGGGTCCAAGACTGATGGAAGTAGAACCTCTGACATTAACGTATTGATTCATATAACGGCGGATAATTTGAATCACTCCAAAATGTGGAACCAGACGAAAAACCCAATGCTGTTTTCTCAGCCAACGAATTAACATTGCAGATTGTAAATATTGCACAACAAAAATAAATACACAAAAAGAATAACAATGAGGTTAGGCATATAACGTAAACAATATGACTGCTACACTCTTCCAATGGATTAGGATATGTTATTGGAATATTATTGTTTTATAACACTGGTGTTAAGAAATCCCACAATGAGGAATGCTAAACAACACACAAAATATTATCGTCAAAACATCCCACCACGACAAGAACCACAGCTGTCCTCAGCTGACTATATGACACTATATCTCAAACAAATGACCAAATATTCATAAAATATGCAACAAAATATAGAGTCACTTCATTACCCTCTGCACAGTTGGTACTGAGAGGCTTCAGTGGCGCACCAGGTGACAATTAGTCCAGAAGTTCAGGGAGTACACATCTCTGTAACTCCCCTGTCTCCCTCCTCGACCAGCTTATGGCCCCATCTCTTCCCCTGTCGTATCACTTATGTAAATTGTCCCTCAATTTCTTGCATCACATCACATATTTCGTCTTTGCTGCAATTTCATGGGAAGTCAGGAAAGAGGGTTAACTCAGCTCACACATTCGCCAGAAGTACCACGCTGACGACAAACCCCAAAGATGACAAGGGAGTTAAATAAAAAAGGGGAAGGATAGAGAATCCACCCCAGCGTTCATTCAGTGGGAAGAAGGAACCTCGGAAAACTCCAAGCGAGTGTGGTTGATCGACGCGGTTTGAACCCCCGACCTCCAGAATGCAAGCCGAATACGTTACCACGACGCCATCTGCTCATTATAACTCATCATGGCTCGCCATTTCATCTGTTTTAATTTATAATATTGTTTCCACATACGCTTCAGTTAAATACTTTGTAATTTAATATTCAGAGCTGTCTAAACGTAGAATATTTTAAATAATAAAGTATTTTATTTTGCTTTTAGTAGCGGAACTGGGGTTTCAACTTGGTTGCGCAAACATTCCTGAGCTTTCCCATTCGTTTGTTATGTTAGACTGACGTTATATGACCTCAAGTAATGTGACTCGGCGTTTGTCTCCCAGAAGCTGATTGTGGCGGCAGAGGACGGAGACGTTAATGAAAATCAACCGCACTCAAGAAGTTCTTGTGGAATTACTGACCTTGCTTGTCACACAAAGTTGCGGTGATGGTAAACTTCAACTCGCCAAACAGCTTACCCCTCCACTAAAGAAGGGGATAATTCATCAGAGTAAGGAAACGTTTTGGACATTCTAAGACCCGTAGCTGCTAATGAATTTAATTTATAAATTCAGAACACAGCTCAATAAATTGTCACTAGTAATATAAGACATCTTATCCAAGTAATAAATTTTCTAGTGAAGCGAGAGGTCAAATCGTCAAATTATATTTATGTGGACTACTACTTCGAAAATAGTGAATATCATTCATCTGATAAATGAATATCAGAGTTTTACCATTTTATAATATTCATTACATTTAATTACAGTTATAAATGACATGTCAAATGAAAATCCAACTCAAACAGTTTTGTTTGTTGGCACCAGTGTGCATGTGCGTGCAATGTTTCTGCCACAATCCGCTACAGAGCAGTAGTAACAAAGATGGCGACTAGTAAACAAAAAGCGTTTAGTGTTTTGCAGTTTGCAAAGATCGAATCTGTAGTTACTGGGCAACGTGCGTTCCGCATTAAGTTCGGTTATTATCATCCTAATAATAATTACATTCGTAGATAGTATCATCAGTTTGAAGATACCGGCTGCCTTTGTAAAGGGAAGAGCACGGGACGACGAAGAGTAAGTGAAGAGACTGTTGAGAGAGTGAGAGAGTCGTAGCCCAAAGAAATCAGTCCTGAAAACACACAGACACGATTGGAGTGACACGACTTTTAAGACTGAACGACAAGCATTTTTTAAAGATATGTGTGCTGGTTTTAAAAAATCCCAGTGGAAAAGGCCGGAGGCCTTTCATTATAAACTTGTTTCAGTTTCCTTGCTCATTCATTCAGTTTCAACATGCTCAGTTTCATTATAAACTTCATTATTTTTGCATGCCTTCATATTCTTATTTGTATGATTTTATCTATCTTCCTGGCAATTATTATGACATTTACTGCAGTTTTAAATGTGACGGGAAGGCACCGCCTATGGCCTATGGCCTATGGCGTGAAAGCATTAGCCAATTAGGATGAGGGGGAAGGTAGCTGCACGCGGAGTGATACATGTCAGCGGGGCAAGGTTATATGAAACAGAGATTAGTCGACCTTGAAGACAGCTGATTGTCAAGTTCTCGCCTTTTTACTGCAATAAAGAGTGTTTTAAATTTCTACAAACCAGACTTTTGATTTTACGTAACACCAGCAGTCACATTTGATGTCAGGAACGGAACACGGCGATGAAATCCGCATTGGCAAAGATCTTTGAAGAGCTGAAAGAAGTGAAGGCGGCAAACGACCACACCGCCATGCTGAAAGAAATTAAGGCAGCAAATGATAACCTCGCTGCGACCTAACCCATGTAGTCACAGTATCTTATATGGAACCTTGTAGGTGACTTTTTACTCTTTCTGGCACATTGCTGCTCTTAATTTGAGTATTATTGTAATAGCTTGCTTGTGTTTGGCAGATAGATAAAAGTTCACGAGGTTTTCAGTATACTCCTCCACTGGAGAGAAGGCTCCGAGGGATGAGATGCAGGGGCAGTTGCCGAAGGTTCCCACACTCTCCCTGGACAGGTTTATGACACCCCATGTCAGTACAGTTACAGACTGCCCTAAAACATTCTGACGGCTTCTACTTTTGTGAATGAATCTTCTCGCTTTTAATGTATAGAGTGAATAGGGCGTATGTTTTAACGGTTCTGCTCCTTGTGTAGCAGGCGTTCTCTGCCACTGTGTAACACAGGACATTCCTTTGAGGGACCTTCTTTGCGCTGCTGGACTATAGGCAGTTCGCAGTAGAGAGCGCGAAATACACTTCAGTGTAGACTGTGACTTTGTAGTTACAGTTCAGTTATCATTCGATTCCACGGATCTGTGGAGGTGTCCTAAGTGCAAAGTTATCGCTTTAGAAGACAAAGTTTAATTAGCAATAACTGGTTTTATCATATCTTACATTATTTGCGGGCCAAAAATGTTTAGCTCGTGGGCTGGATTTGGCTCCCGGACTCTAGATTGGAAACTCTGCAGCAGTTACTTTCTTGTTAGTTACTGTTTCTTGTGAGATTTCAGTGAATATATTAGTTAAACCACGGTTTTCTCTATTATAATTCAAAGCAGAGCTTCATTTTATTGTATTAATGACGCGTATGTATAACACGTCAGTGCTATTCCCACTTGCTATGCACGAGCACAGTGAGGTAGATTGTTAATACCGTAGCCAGCCTGTAATTGCAACTATTGCATAATTAAGTTAGCGTAAACAACAACATTTCCGAAACGACGATCCTCTCTTCATCCAATTACCTGGGAGCTGCAACAACACTTTAACACTAGCTGTTAACTCTGTGTGTATAGTTAACAAGCAGTAATGACGCTTTAGCTAACTATTTTTACTAATCACAGGAAGCTAATTACATCGTAGCTAGCAAATGTTTAATTGGATTTGAAATAATTACAATAATAAATTATTTTGCTATTTTATTATTATATGTACTGGATAATATATAAGGTCAGTAAGGGTAGGCTTTTACGCCGATGTCATTAGTAAAATATTGTTTTCCCAAGTTGAGGGACGGCTCTAACATTAAAATGATTAAAAGTTAAGGTTTGTCGTCAACTGCAGTTCACATTCTCGGAACAGATGTTTAGGAATGGGTTAGTGCCTGAATTATTAGCAATCAGTGAAGCAGTGAAATGCTGCAACAATTTACAATGTACCGCTCGCCTTTACAATGACTCACAAGCAGGAATTGCAGCTTTGAAAGATACGAAAAAACAGCAGTCCTATTGCAGCTGAAATAAGAAGTCAATTATTATGAAGTTCTCATCTGTGTATTAAAAGGGTCAGAGGACACGTAGGGATTGCCGGAACTGAAAGTGCAGATGAGCTTGCAAAGAGAGCTGCGACTTCAAATCTTCCAGAGACATACACTCTGTGCCCAATTTCTTATGTGAGGCAAACATTAAAGGAGATTATCATCAACGACTGGAATGAATACTGGTTAAAAAGTAATTGTTGTGCTTTGACTAAGAATTTATATTTCCCAACAGTTTCTGACAGACATAAATGTAAATTCGTTAATCCTAACTATGTTCTCACTCAATTCTTAACTGGACATGGCAAATTTTCAGCTTACTTATTTCGATTCAAAATCAAATCTACATCTGATTGTATTTGTGGAAATCATCTTCAAGATGTCCCTCACTTTTTATTTGATTGCCCGTTTTTTCTGTTTTGAAAGATACGAACTTGAATTATTGCTTCAATACTTAGGTTACACTTTCTCAAAACCACTTACACACATTCTGATGAATTACAAAACTTATCAATATTTCATGGTTTTCTTAAACAAAATATTTCTTAAGCTAAATGATACCTCTTGATGTTTACTGTTTGTCAGCTTGATACTGAAATTGTTATGGTTTTTTTAAATTGTATTGTATTCATAAATTTTTAAACTATATTCCTAATATAACTTTGGGTAAAATAGGAATCAAAAAATTGGATAATAAACAATAAATAAATAGGTTAATGGCTGTGGATGGTAATTTATACTGTTAGAACCGAAGGAGGGATTGTGTATAAACTCCTTTTGTGATTGGCAGTTATGCTAGTCCCTGTAAATTAGGGGTCTCAACTTGATTTACTTTAAATCATTCTTGTTTATTAAAAATTATTTGAATGTTTATATATTTATATGACTTTTCTAAACACTCTAAGTTAATATTGTCCAGTGGTTGCAAATTCTAATTAGCTCAGTCACTGCTTGCAAGCCCGAAAAATATGTAATAATTTATCAACAGGTGCAATATATTTACTACCTGCGCGGATTCCCCGAATGTTATGTTAATGAAAGGCGATTTTATTATAGAGCCGTCTTATCTGAAGTACTGGCCACAACACATTAGGATTTAAGCGTCAAATATATATTGTTCTAAGCGACTGTCATTAGATATAGCTTAGGGACAAACATTTTTAACAATATTATCGATGGGAAATGGAGGGGTCTATTGCCTCTAAGAAACCATTTCGCTTCATTTGGTATTCTAAGAAAGGCATAAGATTCTAGAGAATTGGGTGATGAATTATTTGCACGTGTCGTCAATAAAACTAGGTCTCCAATTTTATTTAATATAGAAAACATGTTTAATGTCGATAAATGTTACATTGATGGAAATGTGGAACTTACAGATATTTTTCCGTGTAATCACCATTGCGATCGATGCACCTATGCATGCGCTGTGGCAGTTTTTGTATACCCTTGTCATAGAACTCTCCTGCCAAGTAGCGCAGGTAGTGCTCAACCCCGTTTTACAACTCATCGTCGGTCTGGAAATGTGTTCCACCCAGGTATGACTTCAGCTCAGGTAACAAATGACAGACAATCAGTATGGGGGGATGGCCGAGGACGTCCCATCCGAACTGGGACAGGAGATCAGCCTTCGGTGAGCATTTGGGGAACCCATCTCGCTCACACCTTGTGATAATGCAAATGTTCGGCCAAAATCTTGTCAATTGTAGTCTTACTGACTTCAGGAATAAGTTCACACAGCTTGCGAACTGTCACACGTCGATCTTTAAGCATTTCTTGCTCCACTTTTTAACAGTAGTTTTGAGTTATATTTAGAAATGGTATGAAAAGTTTATAAATTTATAAAAATATATGTAATTGTGTGATTGGCCGAAGTGATAATTGTATGACGTAATATGACGTAATGTTGTGACGTGGCGTTAAATCGGCCAATCACAAAATTAAGAGAGGAGTAACGATAGTTACGAAAAATCAATAATTTTGTTAGAGATGTTTTGTAATCGTGAGTGTGATGAATGGTGGTGCAAGATCAAGAACATTTAAGTAATAGTTTGAATCTGTTTAAATATAACAAAGTAAGAATTTATCGATATGTTGGAAGTGACTGGGAAAGGAAGTTCAAGTAAAATGTAATCTAAATAATACAATTAAGTAGTTACTAAATTTGACTTCTCCGAAACTTTATTCCGAACCACGTCTGAAACCAAGATTCTCATGACTCTTATTTAATCAAGCAAAATCATCACGAAACTAATCAAAATACAACGAATTTGTTATTTCTGGCTTCTCGACGTGGATCTTCGAAAAGTCATCGTGCATCCCATCTCAAACATAGAAATCCTGTACCAAATTGCGCACGAACGTGTGGCTGATTAAGATGGAGAAAAATTAAAGACGAATAGTCCCAAATTCCTGTCACAACTTTCACAATTGTTTCGGCTGAAACCGAAGGCCGAACAGAACGCTTTTCGTCATGGACGTCTGTGCGTCCGTCTTTGAACTCTCCGACCCACGTTTGCACATTTTTTACGTCCATACACTGTTGCCCATAGACTTCGCATAACTGACGATGAATTTCAGTGGGGGTACTGCCCTTGGCACTCAAAAAACGGATCAATACACGCAACTCGCACTTGGCGGCGGAAGTGATAGGAAGCTCCATCGCAAACGGCTGTCCAGCCAAGACTAATGGTTGCAACGGGTTCCTTGTGGTAGGGATTTGAAGGGGTGAAAGCAAGCTAAACGCCAGTGTTGCCGGATTTCGCGTAATAGCGATGCTCACAGCTCCAGCGGCTTGGAGACCATATTTTAAGATCACGCCTCGTGGTTGATAAATACACTTTTATATGAAAACTGCTCATTACAAGGAAACTGGGAGTGAAAGTTAAGCTTATGTTCATTATTGAATGGTGATAGGTAAATTGACACTATGAATGTAATAGAGTGGCTTGAAAAAGAAAGGTTTTAAGGTGCTAAAATATTTTATCATTCACTTCTTTGTTTCTGTGATTTTATTAATTAATAAATTAAGCTGTTCACAATTCAATGAAGCATTGCTGCAACAGATTCCATTAGTGAGAACACTGACAACCTGCCTATAATTGTACCCGTGGACAGGTCAACATTTGAAGAAGGCAAACTACTCTGCCAATCCAGGAGGTCACACTAGCAGAGAGAAGGGCTAGGTTATTAGTACCAACAAACAGCTGATTTCTACTATAGGACACCGAACGAGCACATAGAAGTAGTTGCTCAGCTTCTATGTGACACATAGATAGCTTTCATGGCCTATAGAGCATCATAAGTAACAGGAACAACGACGAGTGCCTCACGCTGTCGGAGTTCGCAGGTATAGGTCACACGTCGTGCCGCGTACTGTAACTGTTTGTAAACATACCGGCATACACCGCTGTACCTTGCTACTATTAAGAATTTATTTGGCTTATGAAACCTCAATAAAGAAACTATTGCTTAATTATTGCTCATGAGTGTTTAACATGTTCCAAAATTCCGTTATAGCAGTCCATGATGGTAAATAAGCTGGTGGACATATGCAACTTATAACTTTTAGAGGGAAGTTTATGTTAGTGAAGTTGAGGAAGGAAGTATTAAATAATAAACAGAACAGAAATCATAATCAATAAACTGTAGATAAATTAACTAAAAACCAACTGGCTTATACAATGAGACGAGCATTTTATTTCACCTGTGTGATAATACTAAATAAAGCATTTGTTACTGAAAATGAAGCTGTTAATATTTACAGTAAGTGGTTGAAAGTATTGTATAATTAAGATCATTACAAAATGCTATGAAGTTAAACAAATAAATATTATCATTAATGTAATTATTTTTACAATTATATTTTTAATGAAACTAAATTAATCGTGCGTTCGTTGAACTCCGTTCAGTTCTTCCATTCATCAAAACCATATACGTCATTTCAGCGTTCGTATAGCGCCCCATATTGCTTGGATTTGTTATCTAAGTACGCGCAAAATCCTTCCTGTTAGGACGGAATGCGTAATTTTACATTGAAGAGCAACCTTGCAACTGTCCGAGTTATTGGTTGACTTTTGCACAAGTAACTGCCGTTTTCCCCATTACCTGAAAGGTAGGCTACTTCGCTGATAAAGGCAAAGTAGCAATACTTTTTGTTTACGTGGCCGGTGCGTGCCAGTAACAACTTTTGAGGTTCGCACACCAGTGGTTCCTGCACTGCCTAATCACAAAATCACGTAATATTTAATGTTGCATAAAATTATACCTAACGGAACTTCGAAACTGGGACACTCAAATTCGAACTAATAAAGCTATAAACCACGGAACGCCTATAATCGTTCGGTATCGTTTTGAATCAACCTGTATATACCTAAGGTATGTCCCGCTATTTGGGGTCTCAGTCACACATTTAGAAAGTAGCTGTTTTTAAAGATTTAGTATAAATACCTTGGCAAGTGGCACCGATACCACATTTAATTAACCAATCTTGTTCCATTTCTCAAGTTGAACAAGATAAAGGGTATAAAAACAGTTTGGTAAATGGACATATAGCAAAAGTCTGCCTGAAACGATTTCTTGACGGCCTTTCTGATCTAACATCGTCAGTATTCCATTTATACACCTGCCTGTTACACACAGTTTAAGATTTAACTACCTTAACAGATACAGCAGTGTACGAACGACTGGAATTGTTCATGTAAATAATAAAAGCCAATAATTTTCAGCGAGTAAGTATGACGTAAAATTAACACATTGCCCGTAACACTTCAGGTGTAGGTGCTTTCTTTTAGATAGCTTTCTACAGAGATTGAAAAACAAATGTTCAACTGTACACCGCATACGTTCATTCAAAAAATTTGTCTTCCTCTAATCGTCATCGTTCATGGCTATAGCTCTTTAGGCACAATTCGTACTTGCTAATTGAGATAAACTATTTGAGAAAATATATCGTTGTAGATATAAACGAGACACCGAAAGTAAAACATGAAACCCAATGGCTAAATATTGGTATGCTGGTTTTATGAAATCATGATGAACAATTTTATCAGATTTGGAAAAGTAGAATCAGACAGAAAAATTGAAATAGCCGAAATTTGAATCACTGATTTTCAGTTTCTTTACGGTTGCCCCATACTGACCTAAAGAAAAAGAAATTGATATATGCGCCCACATGATTTTGTCTACTCTTGTACAAAATATACTTAAACACGCCTATTCATCCGTTTACTTCATATTAAAATAAAATAAACATACTGATGCAATTGGAGTACAACAATTCAGTAGGTGTAAGTGATTGTCCAAACCTTTAAGGCAGCGGTCACCAAGTGGATCGATTTTGTGCTAGAGCAAATGACGTAGCACTATGCACTGCCACGAGTGCCGTGCGACTTAAGTTTGAGACAAGACGTCGAATTGGACAGCAGTATTGTCTCGTCTCTTGCGGGTTGTTTTCGTAAACATAATGTCGGTTCGAGAATGTAATGTGACACGCAGACATCTACTCCTACAATTATGAATAGTGTTTCTCTTTTTTTATAGATAGTGATAGTATCAGGGATTCAAAATGAAACTATCCTTATGGGAAAGGCAGTTAACCTCAAAGAACTTGGTACATTTCCCAAAGCTCTCAACAGTTCAGCAGTTTGTTCAGGTCATGGACTTGCAAGAATATGTTCAAATATTAAGAGAGTTGAACCAAGAATTTCAGAAAGGGTTTCAAGACGTGGTGTAATTAGAGCCACTTTTCCAAATATTTGCTGAGCCTTACTCTACAGATGTTGATAATGTTCCATCTGAATTGCAACTTGAACTTATCGATTTGCAATGCAATCAAATGAAAATAAATTCCAAAATAGAATTTGTTTGTGTGATCTCTATATATATATATATATATATATATATATATATATATATATATATATGCGAACAATTTTTTTCGCTAGTGAAATTTAACAGAAACCACTGCAGAATTCAACTGTCAGATTAGAACTTAGACTAGCTGCTGCAAAAACATTGATACCTAATTTTGAAAAACTAGTGTGTCAAAAAGAGACAACAATCTAGAAAACTAGGTTCCACTTCTGAGTATTATGTTGTGCTTATTGCTTTTCTTCTAATTGTTATTAACTACTGCTCTATTGTAAGTAGATTTTCGATTAGTTTCATTTTGTTTAAACTATAAATTTCTTGTTCATTTGTTTTTTTTTATTAAAATAAAGGTACATAGTTGAATGACAATGAAAGAAACAATTAAAGAAATGATATAACAATTATATCCTTCATATTACAATTCGATTATTATTGTTGCACACTCAATTGTGCATTTAAATTACAAGATCGGCATTCCGCCACTTCTCTGAAGGATACGGAGTGCACTGTAGACTATTCCGGCGTACAACGGGTAAACTTGCACGACTCACTGTGCATTGAGTTGGTCGCTTTATAATGTCTCTGAAATTGCATTCTCTTTGCATGGCCAGTACATTAAATGTGAACAAGTCATTCGTATTTGAGAAAAATTAAGTCTTTTACAAATAAAATCATTAACAAAAAATATCTGCATAATTTTTATTTCTACCAAATGGTGGGCACAAATTTTGTGACTTAAGGAGACTTTCATCTGTTTTAAAAGTACCATTTTGCCTATCTGTTAATTTAGATAAGTCATTCAAGGAGAGAAGAATCAAGATGATCATTTTATTTGTTACGAAAATACCTTAAACATATGGAAAATTAATCAAAATTGTTACTAATAATTATAATTGTACCCTAATATGTAATTATCATAACGTCATTTTTAAATATGTATAACGGTAATTGAGTATTATTTATTAATAACGTCAAGTAACAGTATATGCTAATAAAACTTCATATGATTTTATAAGTTATTTATAAGGATGTATACTTAATTGCTTTAATTTATAGCAAAACTACATCACGGTAACCATTCGCAAATGATGATTGAGCTAGGAAATAAAAATATGGGAAAAGTGTTAACGTTTGGAAACATCTTATAAGGCATTTTGTGTTCTGCTCCTGTGAGTTTATGTTGGTCACTCTGCCTCCGGTTTCTTCACTTCATCTGTGACTTTAGGCTCAAAGATCCGTATTGAGTCGAGATACAAGGGTCTCCATAAGGTGATGCACTAAACACAACACAATATAGCACTACTCTGTGATATTGTTTGGAAAAGTTCTGAAGCTCTTATTGGTCCTTATTCGGCAAAGATACTCTCAACCAATATCTGTCTTCAACCTTTACGGCTTTACTTCTATACCTCACTAACTTTTCCAGTTTATAGGCACTTCATTATATCGCAGTTCCTTTTTTACTTTAACTATAGTTTCGCTAAGTTATTTTACGGACTCGTCTGAGGTGAATGTCACTGAGTTAAGAATGGATATTTTATGAGCATTATTATTAGTTAATAGCATATACAAAACCCACGGCGTATTCCATATATGCAATTGCCAAGGAATTCAAAATAATGTCTCTCTCTGTTGGTAGCGCACTTTCTGACCAATTATTGCTTTATAAACTTGTGAATGGCCTGGTATGTAGCGAAAATTTACTTAGTCAAATCAATTTTAATACCAGCATGGCAAATTTCAGAAAACGTCAGTTTCTCCATTTTAGAACACCAAAAACGTCATCGCATAAAAATTCCCCTATTTTAAGGTTATGTGCCAGGTACAATGAACTTTCTTCTAAAATAGAACTGGATCATAGTTTCTCTTACAAGTAATTTAAGGAACAATTATATACAGAAATGAACGGCTTGTGATTTTCAATTGTGCTATTTATGTTTTATGTTTAATGATGACAGAGTTACCAATGTCTTGTTTTCTATTATATATACATATATGTTTTAGTCTTAGATTTTTGTATTCTTGTTTGTTACTCTTTGTATCGCACTTAAATTTGAATATATTTAGTCTTAGATTTTGTATTCTATTTTGCATTGTCCTTTGTCTTACTTTTATATCTACCTATATTTAAGCACGCTTGTAATTGATTATATATGTATGTACTGTAATTGGAGCATTGCTCTGTTGTAGTTCAAATAACTAAATAAATAACTAACTAAACAGTTAAATAAATAATTAAAATATAACTGAATAAATAAGTAAATAAGTAAACAAATAAGCAAACAAACAAATAAACAAGCACATAAATATATATACATAAATATATACATATAAAATAAATAAATAATGATGATGGTGATAATCCCTGTCATAGTAGCCCAAATCAGTATTGAGTTTGTCAACTGCACTGCCGGCTTCACGCCCACATAGGAAGGCACAGGAGGACGTGTAGTCAGCACCTTAATTGCCTAATATTTGGCATTACGTTCTGGTTTCGCTACTATTTCAGCTCCTCAAATTCCTCGCGAAGCTGAGTGGGTCTCATCCTATATCTAGGACATGAAATCCGCAATCCCACCCAAGAGTAGGATCGGACCAGGACGCATTCGTAGAAGCAAAACTATAACAAAACGGTTAAGCCCAGTGCGTCATTTGTTCCTTGACTTTAGTTTCAATGTTCCTACCGTTTTATTCTTGTGTTTGTTGAGATAAAATGTTGACACATTGGACTTCGAAATACAACGTACAGCGACCTAATTTTTATATACTTGTGTAACTTCATTCTGCTGTAACCTCCTGTGCCTATAACGAACTGTGTACAGAACTATTTGAGTAAAGTTTAAACTTAGAGCAGAAAGCAAGATACGCCTTTCTAAAAGAGTGGGTTCAGAAACTTGTGTGAGCAAAAAATTAACTTAAACAGTGTATAGGGGAAGTCCATATAGTCATCTGGTTACATCATTGTTCCTAAGGTGAGAAATTTAGGCGACAAAACAAACAAATTTCACACTGACACTTCCTGCAGACCAGAGATGGCACTAGCTGTGATATTTGGTCTCTTAGAAGGTGATTTGCTGTTACTTTCAAAGTTTAATAGCAAATTATGATATGTTCCTCAGGTATGCCTTAGGCTTAGTTAGTTCATATTTCGTGATATAGAAAACAATAGTTATGTTATATAAAGAGAGCATATGAAACTGGCAAATTAATGGTTGTGAGAAAGGAAGTCTTCTAAAGCGGGTATATATTTACATTTTCTTTCAAACGAGTCGTGGTTTTAATTTTCATTCCAGCGACGTTTTGTTAAATTGTATCCAATTATAATTCTATAACTTTGTGTGCTCATTTCCAAAATTTTTAAGTTATTTTAGTTTCATGAAAATTCGGTTGTGATGTTGTACCCCTTTACTTGCCTTTACTGCCGAGGTATATTTCCATATTTACAGAGACTTTCTCTTATTTTAAAGTAGCCGTACTTCCATAAAAGAGCTAAGCTTAGAAGTGAGTTCCATCCAGCTCAGTGGGAGTGGTGTGAGGTGTGAAGTTGTTGCGCTACTCTAAAGGGATTGGTAAAGCTTTGTGATGTCATCCAAATCGTCTACTTCGTTCATGTAAGAAATAATGACAATCTCAGGTGATAATTTCTGTTTATGCAAGCACTGCCACACACAAACTTATCCGCCGAAACTTCTTTTCCGCATCCCGCTACCACAAAGAGCTTGCTCCGTACAGTACTTCACCCGTCTATAATGAACAACACACAGACCTTTGCGCATATAGGTTTGTGCATGTGATGACTGGAAGGCTCGGATACTGGACACCTATACACCGCACAGAGTACAGTGGACTGTGACGTCACACATCAGAAAATGCTAATGCGTCCTGACTGCACTTTGCCAGTTTCGCAGCATCTGCTCATCGCCATCATAGAGCTTTCCAGAAATACAAAGGTATACATCCGTTATGTCCATCTTTATAGAAAAGCAGGAGGGGTGAATATACCTCCACCTACTTCTTACCCAGTTAGGACGCATTCATGGGACTTAAAAAACCTCTCTGATACTTGATTACCAGAATGAGTGAGGGACAAATGCTTCATGCACAAAGGGAAAGAGGTAAGGTATGTTGACAAGGGGTCTTTATGAGCGCACAAGTGCCAAGGCTGCGTTTCGCTGATATACACAATTCATTCAGAATAAGGAAGACGCAGAAAATTCAAGGTATGTTCATTATTAATCAGAGTACGGCATCTTATTGCAGCTTATTGAAATGATAAGCGCTATTTATGAGGAAATAAATCATAAGTTTTCTTTTAATGCAATTTCTATAAACACTCTCAAGTCACACTCTTGGATATTTCTAAATTTAAGCACCGGATTTTGTTTTTATCAGATTCTTGATTTTTAACTTACGTTATAAATAAATGAATAACCACTGGCGCGACAGCCCTTAGATTGCCAAGGTCTACCAACCCCGATTGCCGGCCTCACACCCACTTACGCACGGCAGAGTTGGACGATCATCCAACCGATACTGGGAGGAGATGTGGTCAGCATCTCGGCATCCCCCAGCAAGAATGTTGGTTTCCGTGACAAGGGCTGCTTACCTAGCGTAAGCTCCTGACGATACTGAGTGGGCACCGATCCTATACCCGGGAACTAAATCCGCACCACGGGCCGCTTTCCGTGACCAGAGACCAAGGCATGCTGGCTTATACGCCACGGCGCAGGACTAACTTACATTATACTAAAGTTAAACATAAATTTTTGTGGAAGTGATTTTTTTCAATCCAGAGGGACTTCAACACAACATTTTCGGCAAAAACTTTGGCTGGAGTTCCAAACATCTTATAGTAGATGGTAGAGAGGTATATAGTGAGCGGAGATATTTACTTGAATGCAACATTTTAGATATTCACTTGTTTCTCTAGCATTTACTGAAGATTAGGCAGGACATATATGCTTTCCACTTAAAAATTTGAAATCAGGTTTTTCGATGAAAACACATATCTTTATTCAAGGAATATAATACAACTAGGAACAAGGTATCTGTATTTATGTGTGTACTAGTTACTAAAATTTTACAAACATGCAATAGTTTGCTGAATCCAAAATGTCCTTTACAAGGGAAATGGTTTATTCTTGTTTTGTTAAAGAAGCTAACAATTTTGATTAAGGCAACACGTAAATAAAATAATTCAAGAAAAATAAAATGTAATTTGAATTTTCTGTGAAATACATGTAAAGTCTTGTTCATTTTGACAACATTTTATATAATACAAAAAGCAAACATTTGAGAAACTCAGTACATCTTCACGTGTTTACAGCCCGTTGCAAAGACCCTCAAAGGCATTTCGATTCTTATTTCTCCTCATTAGATGTGCACGTATCAATCACTGTGTCGTGTTATATTGTAGCTTCCAGACATGCGCTTTCTATAGGGTCATTTCTGTAAAAAGATTCACTTTTAAGCTCTGAAAGTATTGTACGAGATTATCTTTTGCTGCCTTGCGTCTTCATTTTTGTTCAAACTTGTACAATACTCAAAACTGAAAGATATTGTAAATATTTATTTCCAATTAAGTTATCTATTTTGCTTCCTTGCAACACACAAAAATTTGGTTTTCTATCTACGTCTCTTAGGTTCCACGTTCTAAGTTGAATTTTGAAGTGAGAACTTCTTTAGGTGCGTTTAGCACTTTATGTAGGTACTGAATTAAACTGAGTCGTCTTGCGGGAATATGTGACGCTCATTCGGGTGAAGTCGGCTCGAGTCGGCTCATTCCGGACTAACCACCCCTCCCCCACAAACATTCGTTACGTTTTCAGTCTTATGTTGTCCATACCGCTATACACGTAGATTCTCTGTCGCACTCAACAGCGTATCAACAACACGCATCCAGCTATGTTTTAACATATTTCAAATACTATGGATGATTCAGAAACCCTACAGGAGTTTCATTTAAAAAATAATTGTCTTAGGGCCGTTCTCACAAAAGTCTGTCAAGTGCCGGTAACCGATCCGGTCAGATAGCCTTCTGTCATTTAACAAGTCGACAACACGTCGAATTCCACTTTAAACAATAATAATAGTCAAAAAGAACAGATAATGTCACCCAAGTTCGGTATTTGGATAAATAAAACCATAATAACGAAAAATACAACGAGTGTGCTAATCGGAAATAAAATTGTTAGAAATTCGTGAATGAGATGTTTCATTTAACAACTGGTTATTTTAGTGACTGTCTCTTTATTGTGAGTAGTAAAACGTAAAATATCAATAAATTAAGGTTAATAACACGTAAATAGTAAAATTATCACGTATTGAAGTGACGTTTTTTTGCATTTATTTTCATTTACAATTTATAGGTTATGTCTTTCCACAAACTGAAAGACCGACCGAGAGTCAAAATATTTTATATATAAATTTGAGTTTTTATATAAAAAGTTTTAAACGCATATCATTTAGCTTGGAATATATAAATTTAAAGACAAAACATTGGACAGAAACATTGAACAAAAAAATTTGAATTGAATTGAAAATGTGTTAATATGAGTATCAATTGTGACAAAACATTTGAAATGAATATGCCTCTTTGCGCAGGAATGAGTGTCAACATTCACTTTTTAAAATAATATTTAAGTATCATTTATAAGGAATAGTTTTTAAGTTTTCACTTCTGTCGTGTGGTCTTAAGCATACACAATTTTTATACTTCATGTATATTAGTGCAAGCTTCAACAGTCCTCATGATGGATATTCGAAGTTAACTCATGAAAATCTTCATTTTATGTTATTCTAAGCATTTATATTGAAAATAAATCTTTTTCTAAAGCTATCAGCTTGGCTGTTAGGAATATAAGTTCCTTATCCCTGGAGTAAAGCAAAGAGGTGCGTTCAGAAGCAGTGCTTGCAGTACAAAGACAACATATCGACCGTATGATTCCCCGCTTCCCCTATATGATGCTTTGCTTTTGGGAGGTCATTCGGAAGGAAGCTTCCTATTGAAGAAAAATCTCCTGCTCTTTTCTGATAAAAGCACATTCACTTCTTGTGAGATACATTTCCGTAAAATGGATTTTTCTGCTACTGTAACTGAAATGTACAGTGCCTGTGTATTCTCTTTCTCTAGTACCTTGTTTTTAAAACAAACATATGTAGGAAACAATATGTAATTAAACTTTGTTCGTTATATTATTTCATAACAATACCTTTGAAAATTTTTAAGGACTCCTTTGGAAGTTGGTGGCTTGAAAGACCCTCACCCACAAAAAAGCTATTTTCCCACCAACAGATGTATCTAGAAAACCATTGCAATTAGACCAACGACGTTAATACGGCTAGTGAAACAAAATTCGTCCAACTAAGCTTCTTCCTCAGATTCACTTTCATTATATTATTTTAATAATCATTTTCTGCAGCGTTAGGAACAAACAATAGACACCAAGAGCCCTCGGTAAACATGATAAAAGAGGAACCACCTAAAAGCGAATGTTACAAGGCACGTCCAGAAAGTAAGTTCTGTTTCAATTCATCTCCGCTGCAGCACTGCGATCGCATTTCCACACATGCGCTCTAGACGCTCTGTATCAAGGAGAAGAAACGTGAGCCATTGCGAGATCGCTGTCAGCCACGTACTCTTTGTTGTGCTTGTTTACAATGTCGGTGTTGATTGTAAATCCCGCCGCTTGTGAAATCAGATGTGTGATTTCTTTTCTGAATGCTAGGAAAGTGAAACGAACTTAAATTTATCGGCAAATGTATCGGCGACGAAGAATTTCTGACACAGATAGTCACAGGAAATGAAACTTGGGTTTCTTAGGACACCCCTGAAAGTAAGCGTCAATCAATGGAATGGAGGCACACCTCATCCCCAGCCGAAACAAACATTGACACCTCGAAAAATGATGTGCACATTGTTTTGGGACAGGAAAGGCATCTTGCTTATTGATTTCTTCCCGCGTGGTCAAACAACGAAAGCAGATGTTTATTGCTCAATTGCGATGCGCAATACAGAATAAGCGCCGAAGAATGCGGTGTTGTAGGGGAGGGGATCTGTAACCTTCAGCTGCCGAGGTGCCGCCACTGCGTACCCTCAACAGTCGTGGTACCTCTGACGTTACTAGAGAAAACTCGGGGAGAACATTCGAGCCCCTCCCTGATAGGGAGCTGTTCGGGTTGGGTTGGAATTAAGGGGCCAGAGTATTCCCGACATCCACGGGAAATTGGGCACCTCCGGCCAGGCTACGGCCGCCCGGAAGTGGTAGAGGGTTGCCTCATAAGTCCCGGATACTAGCCTGCAGAGCTAGTAGGTGTGCTAGATCACCAGGCGGCCCCACCGAGATTTTCGGTAGTCTTCCCTGCGGGGTTGTCGCGCGTAAGTGGCGTATCCACTTCCACCGGTCTTGATTTTCGAGTCGATGGGGGGGGGGGGCTCTTTAGACTCCAGATATTGCCCTATGGAAAGAGACCCGGAGCTTCGGCTCCCGGGTAGAAGGAGGCCCGGATCCTTGGTCCTACGGGTCCAGGACTAATGGGAGTAGAACCTCTGGTTTAACTGTCAAAAGGTGTTGTGTTTATTCACGACAACGCACGATCACACACTGCAAATGCGTCGAAAAACATCCTACAGGGATTTGGCTGGGGCATGTTTGACCAACCCCGTACAGCCCTGACCACGCTCCTAGCGACTTTCATTAGTTTTTGCATCTCAAATCTTTCCTTGTTGTTCAACACTTCAACAATGACGAAGAGCTGAAAGAAAATATTTCCAACTGGTTGAAGATACGGGCGGCAAACTTCTATGAAGAAGGTATACAAAAACTTGTGCATCGCTGTGACAAATGCCTGCAAAATCTCGACAGTTATGTGGAACAGTAGTTTAAGAGTTGTAGAATTTTGTGTAATAAATAACTTTTCTGTATCTGTACACAATTTAATTTTATTACAAAACAGAACTTACTTTCTGGACGTACTTCGTATTAATTCCAGATATCTGTAAATAGGCATTTGGCGATGAAGAGGATGAACATCGCGCCTGAACAGCATCCTAAGTTTGGTGTAGTAGTAAAGTTTGCTACTCCACGGTGATAGTTCAATCGTCCTGGAGACACAGTAAGAGTAGCAGAGGTCCAGAATTCCAAAAACTTATTTCTAGCAATTGGGACGGCTTTTGCTTTATTTGACCTTTCGCCTCTTGTCATCCCTTGTTTTGTCCGCAGCTTCGTCTCTGGCGTGTAGAGATACTTGCATTCTTTATCTATCGCAATGAAAGGACAGCGAAACTTACTGAATCTAAAGATTTTGAGAAATGCTTTTTCGAAGGCTTCTCTGACCACTTCTTTAAAAAATGTTACGCTCATGAGGAAGAAAACGTTCGTAAGCTTATGCAAAATGTAATAAACGAGGTCTATTGAGTTATATGAAAATGTTAGCAAATTCATTACTTTCAATCGATGAACATTGAGTACCTATTGCTAATTTTCATCTAACCTGTTCGTTTAATGTGGCTTTGGGGTGGACTATACCTTCTTGAATGGGAAGTTCTGAACCGCGGTGAATGAGTTGCGTTAGCACACTGCCATGCGGTATCCTTGGCGCTAGACACTAGCAACCCAAACTGTATTTCCAAACCTTTATAGTAATGCAGTTGTTGAAATCACAATTTTAACATGAATATTCGTATATTATATACATGTTTGGAGTGCTATTATTATAATGTATGAATCACCTATTTTTATAGTTCAACGGAACTGCCAGTAGCTCATCCATATAGCTGGGAATGTCACTCACCACAAGAGACAATTTTCCATGGCCACTTCTTCATCGTCCCGACTGTTGCAAATATATGAGGATAGGCTCCAAATTCTGGTCACCTACTATTTCCTTCCAAAAGTCATTTTCTTGTTTACCTGCATGTCTCCCACAGTTCTCCCAGTCTTGTGTCACCTTGTCCATTTCTTCGGGAATAAGTCGCTCAGCGTCAGTCAGTTTAAAAGTATTATTTCTGTTTGGAACGTAACTTGAGCCCACAATAACTCAATTGGATTGCACTGGCAATGATAAGGGAGAAGGCGGATTACTTCGTGTCTCATTTCAACTGCAAATGATACACTATTTCCTGGGAAGAACAATTGAATAATATTGATTTGAACTCTCTGACTAAATAGAGATAACGAATCATTCATAAACAAACATGTGTGACAACCTACGTTTTACAAATGCAGCATTCTACAGACCAGCAGGAAGTGTAGTGTCTGCTCTCTCTGGAATTTAACAAACACATTGGCTTGTTCAAAGTAATCCTTTTATTACATCATGTCAAACATTTACGCTTTAGTTCTAGGTAAATACAAATATGCATACACGCTTAGATACCAATCAATAATGTTTAATACAAAATTTACGCCGCGATTCATTGTAATAATGCATTAGTATTTTATTTATTTGAACTAGAAAAACTATTTGGGCTAAAATGTTGTATATGTGTGTACTTATATCTGTAATTAGTCAGAACTGAAACGTAAATGTTTGACATGACGTGATAAAACAATTACTTTGAACAAGTCAAGGTGTTTGTTAAATTCGAGCAAGAATAAACAATACACTTCCTACTAGACTGTAGAATGGTGCATTCACAGAACGTGACTTGTCACATTATATGATTCATTATATGAATCGTACGTTATCTTTATGTATTTACTCTGAAGAGTTCAAAGCAGTATTATTCAGTTTTTCTTCCGTTTAAAAAAAGCAGGGAAAGTGTATCAGCTGGATCAGCCTGCAATTGAAATGAGACACGAGGTATTACAAACCACCTTCCCCTTTACCACTGCCAGAAGAATCCAACTGAGTTAATGTGGGATCAAATTATGTTGCAAACAGAAATAATACTTTTAAATTGACTGACGCTGAACGACTTATTCACCAAGAAATTGACAAGGAACACAACAAGACTGGGAAAACTGCATGAGACATTCACATAAACAAGAACACTGCTTTTGGAAAGAAATAACACGTGACGAGGTTTAGGAGCCTAACATAAACTTACAACACTCAGACGTCGAACACAATAACAATGACGAATTGTTTCTTAACGCAAGAGACATTCATAGTGACATAGGATATGCCGCTGGCAGTTTCTTTGTATCAGAAAAATAGGCAATTCATAAACGATAATTATTTTATAATTATGTATTTAAGACATGTGCTAATTTACGAATATCCATGTTGTAATGGTCATTTGAAAAACTGCATTATTATAAAGCTTTGGAAAATGCAGTTTGCGTTCCCTTATGTCTAGCGCCAAGAAGACTCGCTAGGGTGCTAGAGAGAGAAATATAAAAAGAGTGGGGGTAATGAGTTGGCAACGCTGAAGGCTCTAACGCATCCGATTCGCTACAAGCCATAACTCTTTCCATTTGAAACACATAGTAACCCTTCGCGCAAGCTCTAAACCATCGAGAAAAGGGTTTTTCTCCTAGCTTCCCCTCTACAGCTTTATTCTAGTAAACTGGTTACCCAATCGCACTGTCCAGTCGTGTAGATCATCGGGTACTGAGCCTTCTCACCACAAGTTGGGCTTCACGAGAGGAATATATAACTTTATACCTATGCAGAAACTAAAATCACGATAAATAACCGAGAACCAATGCTGATATAAAAAGGGGTTAGACAAGGTTGTCCAATGTTTACTACTCTTTATTTTACATAGAGACTATATGATCAAATCATGGAAACAGCAAACTATATCGGGAATCAATCTAGGGACATGAACAATAAAAACAGTGGTTTTCGAAGATGATCAAAGATTAATTGCAAAAAGCAGTAATGATAATCAAAGAGTGGCATATAAGTTATATCAAATAGCAAAACATATAAATTAAAGATATATAAACAAAGCAAAACTATGGCAATTTGAGGTATTACCCAGTTTGGTCTAAACTTGTTCTAGAAAACAAACTATTGAACAGGCGTCAGCATTGAATTTCCTCGGGTATGAAGTATCATACATTTCAGAAACAGGCATTGATTAAACATTAAATAAATTTAACTACATAACACGAGGAGTAAAAATAACATTAAACAGTAGGGAAGGAAAAGATTCAATAATAAAACTGTATAAAGCAACAGCTGTCCAATTGTAGGTATGGTTCAGAAAAGTGGACAATGGCGGCATAAGAAACGAAATGTACAAATAGCAGAAGTTAAGTTCCTTGAAAGCATAGCTTCATATGCAAGACTAGACAAAACCAAAATGGTGAAATACCACAACAAATAAAAATAGGAGAATTAAATAAAACAGTAGTAGAATATAGAACCAACTGGAAGCAGTATCTAACTACAATGGAAGGAAATATAATTCTTAAAATAGCATATCATTACCAACTATAAGCACGAAGAAACCTAGGAAGACCGAGGAAAAAAGGGAAGAAGTAAGCCTTTGGAATAGGCTAAATAACCTAGACGGTTTTGAGAAGAACAGGACAGAATACTGAACTGATTTATATTCTTTAATGTATTGTTAAAGAGCATTTAAATTCAATAAAGCGAAAGTCAGATGCTTAAAATAATCTTAAAATTCCGATACAGAAATTCTATGTTCCTTCTATATCGGTCAGAAACAGGTGAATTAAGTTTCAAAAATTTGAAAAGATAAAAAAAAATTAAAAAAAGATAATAAATGTGGCCTGGATAATGGCCAATGGCACAAAATAATTATTTTAATTGAACTGCACCTTTTAATGTGATTTACACCTCCTGCATTAATTTTATCTATATACCTCTTAGGGAATTCATATTACATACCGTCGAAATTTAGTAGGTTTCACAGCGATTCCCAGAAAATTCAAGATACGGATATCTGGTGCGATCCATATAAATCTGAACCAATTTAACAGGCCATAAATTTGGGACCAACAATAGGACTTAAGTAAAACTATTGGAGAGTATAATACACAATTAGGACATTACATTACACTAGTTACGTCTCAGAGAAAATGTTGGAAGTGTCCTCCACCAGCATCTATACATGTTTGCTCTCGTCTCATCAAGTTCTCTGAAGTTTTACGGAGATGATATCGAATTGAGAGAAGGTTATTTCCAGCAATATGGAGCAACGTGCCATACATCTAATGACACCATGGAACTTGTAACCAGTTTCTTTGATAATCTCAAAAGGTCTGTGACATCCCACAGCCCCTGATCTAACCTCACCAGATTTTTTCTTGTGGGGGTATCTAAAAATAGAGTGCACAAGAATAGGCCACGGACAATTCTTGTTCTAAAGGAATCCATTCGAACCGAAATAAGTAACATTGGCGAGGATACTCTCCATCAACTTCAGAGAATATGATGAGACGAGTGCAAACATGTATAGATGCTGGTGGAGGACACCTCCAACCTTTACTCTGAGATGTAAATAGTGTAATGTAATCTCCCAATTGTGCATTGTATTCTCCCAAATTGCACGTTTAAAAGTTGTGGCCTATTGAAGTGGTTCAGGAAACCTTTAGTAAATTTTGAGGATATAAAAACAAAAGTTTGCGATCTAGAGAAGGTGCTCAAATTGAATCTGCTTATACTCGTAGACATAGACACGCCCATACACAAATGGTCTTTCTAAATTGGTTTCATTTTTTCTTATTCATAATGCCTGAACATTTGTAATTATATCGAACTGTAATTTAAATATATCTGCTCAAATTCTTCTATCAAACACATAGTGTATAGTGAGCTGTTGGTATCAAGATGGGCCAGTGTCTATCTCCTATCTTCAATTTGGGTCGTCTTGAGCTCCATAGGCAGCAGCATTTGCATTTTTAGAGGCCCGTCCACATATGAAAGATTGTCTGATATCTGTGATCATTTAATTTGTTCTAATCTGTTTATTGAGATTTTGTTGATGTATTTATTTAATTGCTAATAGATATCCACACCAGAAAGATACAAAACAAGAATGCACTGCTCCTGAATAAAACGTCTGTGTAGAAGGGTGGATTCCTCGAGCAAACCTAAGTAGAAACGTGATTTTTAAATATTGAATTAACTTACCAAATAATAACTGTAAAACTAAAAACTATTAAGAACTTCTGTAACGAAATTGGATGACAAAAATTGGAATTAACACACCAAATAATCAAATAATTATAAATTAATAGAAAATGCGATAAATTTATATAGAATTATTAACAATACACGTTAACAACTGAAGTGAAAATTGTAGATCTTATATTAAATGACGGTTACATTACGTAAAAAGTGAAGCTAGTTACAGTGATGCAAAAATACTGCACAAATATATCTATTTGCAACGAAAACTTCACTTATCTTAAGAAAATAATGTAAATTTTTCATATTAATTGATGAAATCGATTTCGTAAATCTTTGTTTACATCCTCAGTCATCAAATAACTTTGTTTTCATGGTACTATCAGAGGTTACTATATTTTTGCCAGTAATACCAAAATCTGAAAATGAAATAAACTTAAAAACAGAAGCAACTGCTGGAATTTCAAAATCCAGTACGGTATGTTTATTTTTTTAAATAAGTATATTTCCCAATCCACTAAATATATTGGACCATTTTTCTGCTTTAATAATGTAACTTCTGGATTTATTTCTTTGAATGACCAAAAATGATCTGCTACAGCTTTATCAATTTGTTTATACTTAGTGTTACGAAAATGTTGTTTAGTTCTGGTTTCTAAATTAATTTTCATCTTTCCAATATAAACCTGATCACAATCTAAACAGTTAAATTGATAAATACCAGATATTTTATTATGAGAAATTTTATCATTTTCGGAGAAATGTAGTACATTTTTAATACTAGGTATATCTATATATTATTTTCAGGAACTAAAGTTATAACAAGCACTCTAAAATTTTATTAAGTATTTATTAGTCCTTTTTAATGAATACTTTATACAAAAAGGACGATTTAAAATTTTAAATATAAAAAACTTTTAATAATATTTCTAGCCCAAAAATAAAAGATTATTATAATTTTAAAACATTACTTACAATCCTTGGGTTAATAGACATTTTCAAAAAAAGTTTTCTGGTTTTGGCATAACTTAAGTTCCTCAAAATATATAAGGTATTAAAGCCTTACTATATTTCATACATTAAGTATAAAAATACTGATAAATAAGTCATAGGAGATCATTTTTGTTCATTTAACAATGAAATAAGTTCAGAAGTTAAATCATTAAAACAATTAAATGCTCCGATATACTTAATGGCTTGGGGAAAATATTTATATAAAAATAAACATCCGTAATGGATTTTAAAATACCAGCAGTTGATTCTGTTTTTAAGTTTATTACATTTTAAGATGTTGGTAAAACTGGAAAAAACATAGTAATCCCTGATAGTATTGTTGACAATGAAGCTACTTGATGGCTAAGGGTGGTTTACGAAATTGAATCCCATCAATTAATAAGAAACATTTAAATAATTTTTCTTAAGATAAGTGAAGCTTTTGTTGCAAATAGTTATATTTGTGATGATTACATATTAGAGATAAATGTAGATTCTATTCAATTTTAAAGTGACCTTCATAGACAATATAAGTTATAACTTTTAATGCTGCATTCATCTGCCACCAGCTTACTTTTGGTAAACTTACGTAACAGCATGTTCGTACACATACAGTGGTGTTATTCTTTGGGTTTATAGTATCATTATCAGTATCATTATCACCATCACCATCAAAATCATTATTATTTATTATCCAATTTTTGTTCATATTTTACACAAAGAGATATTAGGAATATAGTTTACATATTTATGAATATACGAGGCATGTTTTTTTAAGTCAGTACCGTTTGGCGATTCCGCCGCCGCAGCGCTACGGTCGGCCTTCCGCGCATGCACGCTGGTTACCTACACCTCTTGTCTCCGCACTGACCTTACAGTCTGATTCTTCATTTTATACGTTGGTTACTGAGTGTTTAAGAAGCCTCCGAAAATCGTGAGTCCCGCCGATTGTGAAGTACGGGCTGTTATACGATTTCTTAGTGCTAAAGGCGTAAAACCGATCGATATTCATAGTGAGATCTGTGAAGTTGACGAACAAAACATTATGAATGATGGACTGGTAAGGAAATGGGTGAGAGCATTTAAAGATGGCCGCACAAATGTGCATGATGAAGAACGGAGTAGGCGTCCTTCGATCGTTACTGAAGATTTGGTGCAGAAAGTGGTTGAAAAGGTGAGAGAAAACAGACGCTTTAGAATTTCATCATTGTGCGACTATTTTCCTCAATATTCTCGTAGTGTTTTGTATCGCATTGTAACCGAGAACTTGAAGTCCCGGAAATTGTGTTCACGTTGGGTTCCGAAAATGTTGACGGATTTGCACAAAACCCAATGTTTATGCAGTGCATTGGCTTTCCTTGAGCGTTACCAGAATGAAACTGAATATTTTTTAGACCAAATTGTTACTGGTGACGAAACATGGGTGGCCTAAGTCACACCAGAATCGAAACAACAATCCATGGAATGATGACATTCATCATCACCCACAAAAGTGAAGTTTAAGCAAACAATTTCTGCCCGAAAAACATATGCACAGCTTTTTGGAACAGAAAAGGGATATTGCTAGTTGAGTTTCTGCCTCGTAATGAGACAATCGATGTAGGGCCTTATTGTGAAATAAAGAACGATCTGCGCCGTGCAATCCAGAACAAAAGACGGGACAAGTTGAGTAAGAGTATCGTTTTTATGCATGACAATGCCCGTCCACATGTGGCTAATCGGACCAAAGATCTCATCAAATCTTTTCAATGGGAAATTCTAAATCATCCTCCATACAGCCCTGATCTGGTGCCCAGCGACTACCATTTGTTCCTGCACTTGAAGAAACATCTGGGCGGTCAGCGTCTTCAAGACGATAACGAAGTCAAAACAGTTGTGATACAGTGGTTAACACGTCAGGCGGCAGAATTTTATAAGGAGGATATTCAAAAACTGGTGCCACGTTATGACAAGTGCCTCAATATTCACGGAAATTATGTAGAAAAGTAAATTAAGGTACAGGCTTTCATGTAAAAATAAAATTATTGGGATGTCTATGCACGTCTTTTTTAATTCCAAAACGGTACTGACTTAAAAAACATACCTCGTAATATAATTTACAACAACACAACAAAATTCAATATCAAGCTGACAAACAGTTAACATCAAGATGAATCATTTAGCTTAAGAAATGTTTTGTTTAAGAAAGCCATGAAATATTGATCAGTTTTGTAATTCATCAGAATATGTGTAAGTGGTTTTGAGAAAGTGTAACCTAAGGATTGAAGCAATAATTCAAGTTCGTATCCTTCAAAACAGAAAAACGGGCAATCAAATGCAATGTGAGGGACATCTTGAAGATGATTTCCACAAATACAATCAGATGTGGATTTGATTTTGAATCGAGATAAGTAAGCTGAAAGTTTGCCATGTCCAATTAAGGATTGAGTGAGAACATATTTAGGATTAACCAATTTACATTTATGTCTGTCAGAAACTGTTGAGAAATATAAATCCTTAGTGAAAGCACCACAATCACTTTTTAACCATTATTCATTCCAGTCGTTGATGATAATCTCCTTTAATGTTTGGGTTTAAATTAGTTTTTGTCTCATTTCTATTTTCACACTCCAGGGAGAATAAGAAGCAAACGTGGTAAAGGAAAATTAGCACACTCCGTGGGGAAATCAAACCGTAGACCTCATGATTTAAAGGCCGCGCCATGGCTCAGTGGTTAGACCGCTTGGTTCGATCCCAGTAGACCACAAAGTGAGATTTGTGGTGGACAACACGGCGCTGGGGCGGGTTTTCTCCGGGACCTCCGGTTTCCCCCGCCATCTCATTCCACCGGTGCTCCATCTTCATCTCATGTATCATCAGTGTCACCGTCTGCGGTGCCGTATGTAGTAAAAGCGGGCGTTAAACACTACAAATTTCATTTCATGATTTATAGGTTTTCCTTCCAACCACCAGATTACAAAAGTATATAAGTTTTTGTTCAAAGAACTGCTCTTTCGTAATGCTTTAGTTCTTTGTTTGGGTTTATAAATCTTCAAAAACATTTAGAGCTGATGGCCATAATAATACACAAACAAAGGTTGTTTTAATTTGCTTCTGAATGTAGCGATCAATGATCAGGCTTGTCTTTCACGAATATTCTTCAACGCTAATTTTTAATGACTCGTTAGTGATTTTTATTGGCTGCTTCAACGTGCCGAATAAAAAAAAAATACATTAAGCATTTTCATGCCAGAAAAGACAACAGAAAACGCACACACATCTGATGCCGTTACTATTTCACCACTACAATTGTCTGTAAACAATACACAGTACACAGATGACTGGTTTGCCCGCTACAGATGTGCTCCTGCACACAAACTCCTGCCTTTGTTAATTGAGCGACGGCAAATCCAATGTTTGCACTCACAAATTAAATTGACACAAATCCGTCAGGTGTACCGTCTCTGCCAAGTTTGGTCTACGCGCTGTTAACATCAGGGTTTATAAGCCTCGTGTTTGCCATTAAAGAGAAGAGGGCGATAAAAATATAGATTATCATTAGTATACTAAACTTCTGTAAGACACAAAACAACTTTGCAAAGGTACACTGTTTTAAGAAGTACGACGGGGGGCCCAAAATGGAACCGGATTGTTGTCATAAAAACTTTATTGATGAACCTTTTTACAAAATTACTTAGTCAGCTTCAAAATAGAGATGCTCATCTCTCAGCTCTCTCGCATCAGAACACCTAACCTATTGCGTTGTTTACTGTGAATCGTGGTTCACATTTCACTGTTAATTACACATCACAAATATTTTTATATTCTTTCATTCTCAACCAATTTTATCACGCAGTAGGACAAGGTATCTTTCGTTTTCCACTTCGACTCTTCCTTTCCACAATCTATATACTCATATCATTGTTATGAAACACCCTGTGAGACCGTGCAATTAAGTGCACGCAATTTCTGACGCAAAGAGCCGTAACTTATTGATATGAGTGGTAATCAAACTAGAGAACTTCAAAGCCGCACATGTTTGCTCATGCCTCTATAAAATACAGTTTTGATTTCCGCGATGCACAGTAAAAGGCAACATGCGGAAGCAGCGGATAGAGCTTCTCGCTTTTTATGTATGAGGAATTGCTGGCTCGTATAACACAAATAAAGCAAACTACGATTTCTTGACCTGGGTTTGCCATACTGCAGTGAAACGTGCTTTTATGGTCCAGCGATAAAGATTTGTATTTGGGTTTGCACAAACCAAAATAACTCCAAAGTTTATTGCTCTTGATCCATCCGGTTGTAAGTGAAAGCTGGCACATTTATTCCACATTTTGTTTCAATTCTTCAAGTTTTTAAAATATTTACCTTATAAATAAGATTTTAAACATCAGCTGTCATATTCCTTTTATGTCTGTGTTATTGATATATTTAAGATTAATTTTAACACAGTTATTATATGTATTAATATCAATTTGATTTCGCGTTTTTCAGGACTCAGGAAATTTATCTGTAATATACCTTGTTGCGTAACCCATAAAAATAAATCCATATCTTGTTATTCAAAATATGTAATTCATGAACGTATGGGAAAACCAAAAAAAAAGGAAAAAACCTATTATTTTCGCGTTTATCATTAAAGCGAAAAAAGGTATCCCTATAAATACAACTTTTATAGTTTAGGAAAACTGCGCAGGTGTCAGGTACCACGAAGCGTATTTGAATGCCATGATTAACTTCCTAATAAAATGAACTGTATAGTGTTTAACGATTTTACTGTATCTGGCACCGCAGGCGCTGACAGTGATGGAATTTAAGATTTTTTTTTTTTTTTTTTTTTAATGTTACGTCCTCCAACGTTAAGTCATATCGGACGATGAATGGAATGGGTGAAATGATGCTCAAATGAGCCCAAGGTCCATAGAGCTTAGAGTTACCCGACTTTCGTCTTTCAGGATAAGGGAAACCCCCGTAAATAACCTTATCCAGGTAACTCACCCTGACCGAGATTCGAACACGGGACCTCTTGAACGTGAGGCAGACTCGCTACCACCACGCTAAGAAGGCAGGCTGGAATTTAAGATGAAGACGGAGTACCGGTGGGATGAAATTGCGAGGGAAATCGGAGCAAACGCGACCGACCACCGTGTTGTCCACCACAATTGTCAATTTTCGGCCATCTGGGCCGAACCCAGGCCACCTTGCTGAGAGGCAAGTGGTATAATCACCCATCCACACCGCAGCCACCCTTAAATTTAGGTGCATAAATTTCTTATATAACATAGAATTGCCATAATACAAACATTCGATAAACATTACGTTAGAATATCGTTCTTGTGCCATCACATATCTCTCAAACCTTTTAATTTAATTAAAATTTTTAAAAATTGTAAATTGTTCTAGCCTTGCTTTTTTATTTAAAAAGGGTGAATAAGAGCAATTAGAGCACTGAACATTGTCAAAGACCCAATTGCAGATATTAAGTTGTACTCATATTATCGCCTTACAGTTCTTGAACTGCTGTTATCGTATATGATATCAATTTTTGAAGTTTAGAGACATTCCAAGCTCAAATTCCAAAATTCCATATTCTTGTGCAGACATTATCAGAGACTTTGTTGAAGCTTCAGCTCACCTTTTCCCAAAACGTTATGATACGTAGGAATTGGCAATAATTTGTTTGCTTTTTTTCTAATAAACAATACATTTTCTAAAACGTATTAATGAGAGGTCATCTCACCTCTCTACATGAGTTTTTCATATTGGAATAATGTGCAAATATACTGTATGCCCAAATATACGGGCGTTTTGGCATTGTTACAGCACTAACGCAGTGTAACGCTGAAGAACACTATCTCGCAATGTAACATCCTCTGCATAACACAATCTTTGAGCTAATAGCCAACATACAGCAGGAAGGAAAGACTACGGGAAAATCAGAACTTATACAAAAGCGATAAATAATTCCACGCGTAGAAATAAAGATTCTGTACGAAATTTAAAACAAAATTATAGAATAATCTATTGGAAAGATAGCTAGTTTAGACAATAATTTAAAATACAGTTATTAAAGCTTATACTGCGAAGCACTGAAGTTATGCCAGTAACTACTACGAGAAACGGAGGCTAAAAAATCTAACACCAGTTGCAGAACTGTCCTTTCAAGAGAGAGAGATAGCATTCAGAATAGTTCCTGAGAGAGTGCTACATGCCTGTCAATAGATATACATAAAAGCAAATTAAAGATTCTAATGAAACTAGCACTACAGCGGAGGACTGTCGTTCTTTTTTTTTTTTCAGAGAAAAATAAAAGAAAGCAAGAGAAAGAACCTCGCATAGACAAACACCGTCTATTGGAAATCGAAGTCTTCAGATATCAAATCAGACACTTGTGCGCTGCAGAATTTCAGAACTAATTTACGTCGCATTTTCAATTTACATTACTTGGTTTTCCTAAAAGAGAATTTCCATCTCTCTACCATATAATATCAAGATTCACTATAGATTGAAGTTAAGATGCCATTTCCTGGAATGAGATTATTATTTCAAGACAAGTGAGGAAGTAAAGAAAAATATGGTTCTCGTTTAATTAAAATGTATTTGTTTTTGTGTTATATCTGTTCCTTATACGTGTAAATCTTGATATATACCAAACATAAGTCGTAGTTTGGCTCATAGCTTAAAATGGCTATAAATAGATTAAAAGTAAGAATTTGTTCCATAATAGGCTATTACCATCAGTATAAACTGTCACAGAATGGCCTTAGCATACGAGTGAGTACCTAACTTAAAAGTCCAGAGGTTTGTAAACCAAAAACCACCTTATGGAATTTAAGGACTCAGTAACGCATTTATTATTTTAAAGAAGAATTGTCAAGTTATTAAAAGTGAGCTATATTTTATATAAATATGAATATCTGGCATGGGTAATTTGTAACATTACTCCCTCAGACTGGTCAATGTTCACCATTTCCTCCAAAAGCGCTTTTCGGTCTTTACTTCAGACCACCTTCAGTGCGTTCTGCTCCATCTACTGCTGGAGGACGTACATCTGACTCTCCAAGAAAGTTAAGGCTCCTCCCATTGAAGATCTCCTGATTTTTAATGCCAACTTTTGGAACTGGAACATTGGGACTGGACACAGTGATTGGTTGTCACCTGTGATATTAACAGGTTGCAGTTGCTTTGTCTCTGGATGTGAAGAAGTTAAACTGTTGGATGTTTGTTGTGGCAAATATACTTCCTCTTCTATCTCAGTTTCTGGAACAATATCCTGATTACCAGTTGTCTGTTGAAGTAGATGTAGTTTCTCTTCCATCTGCTTCATGAGTAACCTAGATTGGTTGAATTCTGGGTTAAATTTAACTTGATCTATATTATTCATAGTAGCGGGTTGAGCTACATCGGTGTTGGCTTGATTGACTTGTGTAATAAATTGTAGAACAGTATTCAGTGCTGTTATACCAAAATTCAACATATTTTCTTGTACATTATTTAGAATATATTTTTCTCCCAAATATCCAGTTCATTAACAGCTTGTACATGTTTTAATAGTTGTATAATTTGGCCAATTGGTTGCAATTTCAGAAGTGATTGGCAACTGCTGATTTTTCTATTTGTTTAAGTTTTATGTTTCTCAGGTGTTTTCTTTGAAGGGCAAGGTCCTCTCCTACCTATAGGATGATCTCAGTGTAACTTTTATGGTAAGTTAATCCCTATAGATGTTTACTAATCGCATTGTAATTATTGTGCCTTTGGCTCACAAGAATACCAATAGCAACTATAAATAAATTAGTAACTTAAACAGAGACAATAAAGACTAGGAGAAAGAAAATAACCAAAGCAATGTGACGTCGTTTCGAATCTAGCTCTTGCATCAACATATTTCAGCAGCTAACCATCTCGGCCAGCAGTCACGTGTTCTATGTCACTCTTTGAGAAAGCATTCATTTATTACCTTGCTAGTATTGTATGCGTGAAAAGACTTCGTTTATTTAAGCTTTTTGCAGTTTATTTGTCCTCATTCAGTGCTGCAAGTATTATTTCTGGGGGCCTATAATACCGAACAGAGGAGCACAGCTGCAATAAAGTCTTTCGTGCTGAAAGTGTCAATGTCTTCACATTAGACTTAAACTACGGGTTGCATAGATTAGAATAGTTAGGGGAAGCTGACTCACCTGGTATACAATTTCAGTTATACCATTTCAGTATAATAGTACTGGGTTGCAACAATCCTTTAAGCTTTAACAGCTATAAATATCGAGCAATATGAGGATCCAGTAAAATAAGCTAATAGCAGTGAAGGAAAAATAATGCTGACAGTTAGGAAAAATAATTATTTTTCCAGAGAACATTCCTTATTATTGGGAAACACTTAAAAAAGAAATTAATTCCAGCTAATTTCTACTTATGTCTACGTAGTAGATAATAGACGCCACCTTCATTCGTCATGCCTCTGGTGTGTTCCACTGCAGTCTATAACCAAATAAAACCAATGTTGCTTATGGACTGCATGATCCGAAGAAGCTTAGTTAGGTTTAAGTTGATTTCTTTCTCCTGTCATGTTTTGCATCATAATTATTGTTAATTTGTTCAGTTTGTGTAGCCAGAGAGCATGTTAGCGACACAGCGGCATCATGCCAGATTACTCTACAACGGCAGATGAACATATTGCCAGGAGATATATGGCGCAGCAGTTGAACTGTTTGTTGTCTTGGACACAAGCCATGAATCGGTATAAGTATTATTAATGTCCTACTACAGAACAATAAAACTGGTGTGAACTGATTTCACCTCACTTCACGAGAGGCCTAAGGTCAATAGGATGAGAATGGCAGGAGAACAAAGCAACCGCTAAAGCTGGAACTGACTCCAGAAACAGTTGCCACAGTGTAACTCGTAACTACCTACAAGCTACTTTCTAAAAGTGCCTTCCTGTCTAAGAAAGCACAATAGTTATGGGAAATATTTCCTTTTTTATTCTTTTCTTTCCTACCTTCTCCCATTCTTTCAATCTTCCTTTCTTTCTCTCTCTTGGTCTCCTTCTTTCATTAATTATTTCTTTCTTTCCTTCCTCTCCATATAGGCATTTATGTTGTCATTATTATTTATTTTGTTCCAACCTATAAAACTTTTATAACCTCAGATTTGTGAAATTACGTAAAATAATCACTTATCTTAATTTCAACGCTTTTATTACATTGAAATCTGTACCCTATCAGCCGCTTATCCGATTTGCGAATGCAAAGGAATTACTGGGACCGAAACTTGGAAATTGCGACGGACATGAAAGCACTTGGAAGCCCAGGTCATGTGGTTTTGTACCAACAATCCCAGTCGTGAATGATGGTGACTATTGTAATGAAATAATTCTTTTTTTTTAAACGTGCGGTGGCTTAAAATTATAATTATAATCCTTCAATTGTTTATGAAGCGTAAATTACCGTGGTGATACTTTTGTCCTTCAAGAACAACGTCTATAAGTTTATTATGCAACTCTTTTTTGTTTCTTTGTTGGATTTCACTTTTTGTAGCTCAGTATTTGGACTGCTGGCATATAGCCATGAAGCCACGTATTTTAATGACATAATCTTTAGATAACTTAATGGAATGCCTTTAATCTAACCGGGAGTCGAAACACACTCTTTTTAAAATCAGTGAGTGCCGACGTATCTTCGTGGGTCTTTCCTTGAACCCACCACTTTCGGGTGGGGGTGGATGCGCCACTTACGTGCGTCAATCCATCCGTAAGACTACTGAAAACCTCGATACGCTGCTTGAGATCTACGAGGGCTGTTCAATAAAGAATAATCATATTTGTTACGGTCATAATTTTTCGCATTAAAATTCAAACTTATTTTATTCTGTTAGCTTAATGTGAAACAAACACGCCTTAGTAGTTTCACTGTTGGTACTCCTGGTTTCCGCCTGTGAGAATCAGGCAAGTTCAGACGTGTTCAGTATCGCTTACCACTGCAATGGAGGTAACATTCAGTTAAACTTGATATTAGAGGAATATTCGGAGTTTCTTTCAAACGTAATCACTGCTGATGGAACTTGGCCACATCATCTTGATCCGGAGAGCAAACAGCAAAGCTCAGTGTGGAAATCTCCTTCATCACCAACACCCCCACCAAAAAAAGGGCAAAAGTTGTTGCTTCTGCTGGGAAAGTTATGGTCATCTCATTATTTGATTTTCATGGTTTATCAGCATGTTGTACCCTACACATATAAGTAACTGGACAATAATACAGGGATGTCCTGAAAACATTGCAAGTCTATATCAGGCTCAAAAAACACATTACTCTGAAGTAGGCTGGATGCTACACCATGATAATGCGCGGCCACATATTGCCAATGTTGTTGAATATCTTGCAAAAATCAACGTGAAGTACATTCCTCACCCTCCCTATAGTCCAGATTTAGCCCCATGAGTATTTTTTCTATTCCCTAATTTGAAGAAACGCCTTCTTGAGATGCATTATCCATCCTCAGAAGCAGTGGTGAGGGCTGTGGAGGCGATTTTGAAGGATCTCTCAAAAATGGTTTCCAGCAAGTCTTTGAACACTGGCAGAAAGGTTCGGACAGGTGTATCGCATTTGGGGGAGACTATGAGGAATATGAGGATGAATTATGAGGATGAATATAGGTACACTGTCAAAAAAATTGTGATCATTCTTTGTTGAACAGCCCTCATAGCACACCATGCTATTAGTTCTGCAAGCTGGCACTCATAACCTACACCTCGTCTGGGCAACCAGGCCAGCTAGACGTAACCAATACCCGTGGGTGACAGGAAGCATTACCCAACCCAAACCGAAAAATTCCCATTCAAGAGGGGCTCAAATGCCATTCCGAGGTACTTCTTAGTAATTTCAGAAAGACCACAAATACTAGGGTTCGCAGCACTCGCACTAGAAGCTGAACAGGTCGGAACACTTCCAATACGGGAATGGATGTCTTTAAAAAAGTTGAAACATTCTTGTGAAATATCATTGTGTTTTTCCACCCTTGTTAATAAACGTGGTTAATAAACGTTCCACCCATCTTAAGGAAACCTATTTCATCCCCAAACTTAGTATAAAATACAGTAAAAGGAGACCTGTTAAAGGTTTTCAATCTCAACCAACTCGTCTATCTTCAACAGCAGATCACTATGTAAGACTCTGTAAACTTTTATCGAATTTCTATGGTTACATTTGCTTTGGGACCACTTTTCGGGAAAAGGGAAAATATTTTATTATCAAATCTAACTTCCTTTATTGAGGTTAAATACTTTTAAAGAAGTGTCTTAATCACAGATTTTATTTCACTTTTATTAATTATTGTGTATAAAATGTTAACATTAGTTTATTTACATGAAGATAGTAACTAGTAAATAAAGTTGCGGAAAGAGCTATCCCGCTTCATCATAAATCAACTTTACAGCGTATTATTAAGCACCATCACATCTCTGATACCGGTGAGGAGATGTGGCCAGCATCTTGGCACTCCCAGCTGGAAAGTTGGCTTTCATGACCAGGGTCGCTTATCTTTTGCAAGCAATCAATCTTAATATTACAAAATCACCAGGACTTAACCTCATACCAAATATAAATGTTATTACCCTTTGTTATACCTCATGGAGCCTATAATTTGATATTATGATAAAATATAATATATCATCGGTTGGATGATCTGCCTTGCATGTATGGGCGTGAGGTCGGCAGTCAGATTCGCAGGCCCTCGTCCGATATGGATTGTAGTGCCACGGTCTGGAACTGTTCAAAAGCATTCATGTCTAATGACATTTATATTATTGACGAAGGCAATATTCCGTTAGAAGCCTCATTATTGAGTGCGTGTTCATTATTATGTGTGGCCCCACATTTGTTTCCAACACGATTCATAACAAAGGTATGTCGCCCATCCACATTTAAGCAGTTTGATGTGAATGCTGTACACAGCAATCAAATGCAACAAGAATTCCCATTTGAGGACAATTAAAATATAATACCCACTTAGTGCAGTACACTTAACCCATTATTGGTAGGTAGCCTTTTATTCTAAGGCCTTGGATAAACGGTCCAAAGCCACCTCAGGCAAAATTGAGAGCATGGTTTTTCTACCTTCCCCCTTAGTTTTCTATTTATCCTACAGGCCTTCAAGCAGGTAACCAGAACACTTCCACTATCCTGCGACAAACCCGCATACCAGTGTTAAATTATTGGGTTCTAATTGGAGCTACGAGTTCTCTTATCCTCAGGTGAATGGTTGTAGGATATGGATTTTGGTGGTTGTTGGCTACTCAGTCGTATTAATAACACTTTGTTGCAGAATTATTTGGTTTAATTCCTACTAAGTTTGCTTATCGACTTGGATCGGTGACCACCTGTTCTAACATAGAATCAATTTTACTCGAAACCCTGAATTACTTGTTTAAATTTACTTCCGCGCGGTTTCTATTTCTTCTTTATACGGCGACTACTTTGCTCTAACAAACGTCTAATGCTGCTTCCACTTACGCTGGTTGCGCTATTCTTAACTTCCCTAAATTTCAGACTTATAAATCTTCGCTTCTCTTCTTAATGCGCATGAACACGTGCTTCCTGTCGTAGTATCAAGTTTTAAGTAGGTTTTTCTTACTTCACGATTCAGTTCCAACCCTATTCTCACCCTCTCTCTAACTTTATCACATGACCAAACTAGCCCACCCTTCTCAAATGTTACATTATTATTGGTTTGTCAATTATTTCGAATTTTCGCATTGGTTTGCAAAACTAATCTAACTCATTGACGTTCAGCCCATCCTGAGTTGGGGAACGCCTACCCTGAGTTGTAAACGTTTTCGCTCGCACGCCTAGTAACTTGTTTTGCTTTGTTGTGGCCAGTTCAACACAACTGTCTCTGAGTGTCATTGTGCTTGCCAAAGAATATACGGGTAACCTCAAAACTCTGATGTCACAGTATATTCCGACACCGGGAAACTTAATTCCACTATGGACCCAACAAAATCCGTTCCCTATTTATGAAAAATGACACAAGAAGTGACAAAAATTCAGAGGAAACGAAGTGAATTGCTTTACGACATTTGCCCACTAAGGTATTGGATCTCGTGCTCCCCCTCTAGTTACGCTTCGAGCACTGCTATCCTTACACACGAATATTCAACCAAGCTGTGCTGTGTGTGTGAACCAAAGGCTTGTTTCCCGAGAAGATCTTGAACATTAATTTATTCTATTTTCATACATTTGTTAGACTTTAAAAATAATTTCAGAAAAAGCTGCTCAATATAGCGAGGTTGGAGATAAACCTTATCTGTAAGCCAGTGACTGTAAACTCAGTTTCCAGCAATTTCCAAACATGGTCATGGCACTACACATTGTTTATATGGAAATGTGCGTAGTGATGTTATTGAGTAACCGTACTTGTTACTGAGTAACGATAATGTAAAGGCGTTAATTGTAAATAACTGCAATGGTATACAGGAGATAAAAGAGGAGTGTTGTTAAATGTAGCATCAGAAAAGCATTACGAAGACTTTAGCCCAAAACAGAAGGTAATGCTATCAGTGGAATACTGCACAATCTGGTAAATCCTTAATGAATATGCATTTGAAAGGGCGGCTTACATAGGATTCTGGAATGTGGAATGCAAATGATCGGCGTCAGAAATCTCATTGTTCGGCTAGAAATGATATTGTGAATGTAACAAAGCCCTGAATGAGAACCAGCATCATCCCCGTATTGTTTAATTGATTGGACATTGCCATTACACAGCTGGCTCGACATGCCTTTTTCATTTTGTTTCTCGCAAGTTTCCTTTGGGTGGCCCTAATTAGTGTCTCGTATATCATGCCCCAAATGTCCGATAGTGGAGGACGTCACGCCGGTATCAGTGTTAATGATCAGAGAGCGGGTTTGTTGGATCTCACCTGTAAATAACATGGTGTATGTATAATGGAGCAAGTAAACACAGAGAACATATATGCTAAGGATTTGCCTGCCGTCCTTCCCTAATGACTTAACAAGATTTACATGATCTCTGCTAGTATATTTACAATTGACAAACTCATCTCCATACACTAGAATAAACATGACGAAAGCCTCTTTCTGGCAGTTACGAATATGTGTAATTCTCTGTACACTTTGTACAATTAAATTAAAACAGAAAATCTGGTTCGGTCACCACTGTACTGCTTGCTGTTTCTGGCCAAGCTGAGCCTTTATATTAAATTAATACTACAGTACGGCCGTTGTATCTCCGGCTCTGACGTTTTGTGTCTTCAGGAGGTGGAGGGGGAAGGTTAATAGTACCAACATATCCTCAAAATTATTTTACAATGAAAACATAGGACTATAATAGATTTAAAACATTGAAACCGAACTTGTTATTTCATTATCACGCAACATATTCTTCACAACATCACTCTATTCAAATATTTCGTTCACACCTTTCACACACACTAACTTCTTCTGTTGGTAGTACTGGGAGTCTCTACATTCGGTGTTGTGGTCAGGAAGTTGAAACTGTCTGCTAGCGCAATCAGCATTGTCGCTGGTAGGCGTTGCTTCCAAACCCAACACCGTGTTACCAAATTAAATTTGTTTGAACCACGTGGCTTTAGCTGCTTGCGCTGGTGAACTTTCTTTGCCATTTCGTGCGTGCGTGAATTCAGATTTTTAGTCTTCGTAAGGCCTATTGTTATCGCTATCATAATAACATGGCAGCCCACCTTGGTAGCGTGCATGGTAGCATGCCTGCCTCACGTTCAAGCGGTCTCGAGTTCGAATCTTGGTCAGGGTGAGTTACCTGGATAAGGTTTTACCGGAGTTTTCCCTTATCCTTTAAGACGAATGACGGGTAACCGTAAGTTCTATGGACCCCAGACTTATTTGAGCATCATTTCACCCAATTCATTCACCGTCCGATATGACTTAACGTTGGAAGATGTATATTGGAAATTACATATATGGCTACCGGTTCGTGAAATATGCAAATGCGTGACATTTAAAATACGCAAGTTCCTCCGCTTAAAATTCCCGCTAAAGAAATGGCAACAGCCCGCTTCCAAATCTCGAGATATGCCACAGTGGGAGAACGAGCAGCCGAACTGTATGTTTCAGCAGCAGTATTTCCCCGACTATTTACAGTTATATCTAAGTTACAGATTTTAATTGGTAGATATTGTCCTGATGTCATTTTTGTGCTTCCACGACAAGCCAGAGCCGGACGTGTGTGCAGGAGAGAGACAGAAGTTCCAGAGCGCTTGCTCTATTGTTGCCAAGAAATTTCTTGGAAGATCTACGGCTTTCCAGAAACAATGGCTGGGAGGTATAAATACCGGAAAAGTGCTAGAAAGCTGCATTTGTGAGATGGTTATTGTGACAGTGGATGTTTGAAGTGTATCGCAGTGATTACGTGTGGTGGAGCAACGAGTCAACCTAAACGACAGCTAATAGTATATTTCACGTCCTTTTACTGCAATAAAGAATAACATAAATAAAATAACCCATAGCGTGACAGCTCTGATAGGGCCAAGGCCTACCAACCCGACTGCCGGCCTCACGCCCACTTGTGCATGGCAGAGCTGGGCGATCATCCAAACGATACGGGGAGGCTGGTCAGTGTCCCCAAGCCGGAATGTTGATTTCCGTGACCAGGGCCGCTTACCTAACGTAAGCTCCTCACTTTCCTCACGATGCTGAGTGGGCACCGGTCCTATATCCGGGACCTAAAATCCGCTACGCCACGGTGCAGGACGCAATAAAGTGTGCCTATTCTAAATTTCTACAAACCATATATTTGATTCTTGTAACACTCGCAGTCACAATATATAAATTGTTGAATTCCGCTGAACATATTATCGATCTCTCAGTGTATTTGGTGCATGGCATCATCAAGTTTCTGATTATTTGTGGAGATTTCGAGGGCAGCAGCAGATAATACAATCATTTTGACAAGAAATTGGAATTGGCTTAGAAAATGAATGATTATGAATTTGGACCAGAGAACTAAGGTGGGGTAGGCAAGTAACGAAAGGCTTTGTATAGAGCCCATCTTAGGAGCTGATATACATGGAATTGGAAAGGTTGTGTAATAGTCGGTTAGCAGCTGTTTGCTCCAAGTTGGAGATAGTAATTTGCAATCTATGGTGGTGCTGTAGCTGACAGCATTCTTGACCAGACAGTCAGCTCCTTAATTGCCCCTTTGTCTCTTCTGGGCATGTGCAACGTTAGCCTGATTGTGGGAAAGAATGAAAGTAAATGATAGCTTAACTCGACAGTTTTGTCTATAAAATCGTTTCTATTAAAATATATTTATACCGACATCAGTCAATGATTAACGACAATATTGTATACTGCATTAAGTGCATTGTATGAGAAAGCTAAGCTTTTATGAAAAGTATTTTGACTTTGTGGGTTCGTGAAATTAAAAGTCCAATTGCACAAACTCAAAACGTTCTTTATTTCCACCGAATTACAGTTGAAACACTTGCCGATTACATAGAATTACTTAGCGCACACAATTACAATTCACCAGTTCGTCTGTCACAGGTCCATTGCACGCTCACAGTTGCGTACAACTCATCTGATACGCGTACACCGTCTTCCACTCCGTCCACTCCCACGGCGCTCCTCACGGCTGCTCGACAAGAACTCAACTGACTTGCCAACTGCAGCCCCTTTTTATAGGAATATCGCTGTTTCTGGAAGTCTCGCGTTTCAGTGAATCATCACGAAGGTTCTAGACGGCAGGGGGAGGGGAAAGAGTCGGCCAGTGATGTTTTTCCAACCATTTCTTCGTTAGCGCTATAAGACAAATGGGTAGCCGTGCGCGAATGCCTCCCGGAACTCAACCAGCCACCAGGCGCGAGCCTTCCGATAATTGGGTGACAGTATAGATATTGACAAACAAAACTCAGTACTACAAACAAATGAAAATTAATGAAAGCTAATTGTTTTTTCCAATTGCGTGGGTTTCGTAGATTCGGAAATATGGTTTGCAGAAATTTAGAAAAAATTGAAGGTGCGAAAAGCAACTGAAGATCAAACAATTACAAAGAAGGCTGCCAAACATTCGAAGTTATCTTGAAACCAGGTTAAGAAACCCTTGAATACAAATGCTTTATGCGCATTTTCGGCACCTTCAAAAAGCATCTCGCAAACTAGTCAGCAATTTTAAGCAGATAACAGCGCTTCAAACGTATATTTTGCTACTATTCCTACACAAAATAAGTATCATCTATTAGATATAACTTATATGACAATAACTCAGATGGTGAAGTTGAGACTACCAAAGAGAAAATTCCTCCAATCTGCTTAACTGATATTGAAAACTATCAACTATTTAATCACACTATACGCGGTCAATTTAAATCAAAATTTCATACTGCACTAAGAAGCAAAATCATTAAAGTTTTCACTGCTACAACTGACGATTTTCGTGCTCTGGGAGCTTATTTTGAGTCTGTGAAGCAAAAACACTTCACATATAGAAATCCTGAAGACAAAGTTTTCTCTGCAATCATTAGGAACCTACCCTGCTCCCTTAATAATTAGGAGATTTTAAGAGCACTACAAGAACTAAATTATCCTGTTCGCCAAGTTGCAAGGATACAAGGAAAAAATGAACAACCAATTCCTCTCTGTGCAGTTGAGCTCACTGACTGGGATGAAGGTAAATTTATCCTAAATCTTATCCGTCTACTATATAGTGTAATCAAGGTAGAACCTAGAAGGAAATCAACTTATCCCACAATGCAATGGGCATATAAAAAATTATTGCCAACTTGAACCAAGGTGCGTCAGGTGTCTTGGATCCCATCTTTTCTCTGACTGCAAACTTCCTAAAACTACTCCCCCAAAATGTATCAACTGTCATGAAGAACATCCTGCAAATTTCAGAGGATGTTTTCACTATGTACGTTTAAAGGAGCGCTCCTCTCATTCAGATAACCTGCAGCGAAAGCAGCCTCAGAACATAACTGGACTACCTGTTCCCAAACTTTCAAATTTCCCCCCTCTTTCTCAACATTCAAGTGATCCCTTCAACCAGCTCCTTCCTTAGTAATTTACTATGTAAATTTTTACCTAATGTCGTCTCATTCATAAGTTCACAGTGCCAGCAATTCAAGAATTTATTCTCTCTCTCCTATCATCATCTTTTCAAAATGGCTGTACGTAATTCTACTGCTATCTATCAATTATCACTTCTAAATTGGAATGTTAATGGTCTTCGTCTTAAGAGCCTCTCTTATTGCCCTTCTTTCAGCTCACAATATTGATATAGCATGTGTCACCGAAACACATTTCTTAACAAATGAAACTTTCTCTCTCCCTGGATATAAATATACCGAAAAGACAGATTTGCCCCCACTGCTTCCGGAGGAGTAGCCATAATAATAAAACTCAATATTTCACACCGCAAGATAGTTCTTCCTAGCATAACAGAGTTAGATGTTGTTGGAATTAAAGTTCAATGCTGTGACTAAAATGATTTCATCGTAATTTGTGCCTACAAACCTCCAAGCTCCTTACTAAATATCGCCTATCTAAAACTGACTTTTCAAAATGCTGGTTCTACACTATTACTAGGCGATTTAAATTGCAAGCATGTATCATGGGGATGTCGTACAAGTAACACAAATGGTCACCGGCTATATGAACACATTAACAACAATGATCTACATGTCGTAGCACCGGCTGAACCAACATACTAGCCTTATCATTTAACTTCATCCCCTGATATTTTAGACATAGGATTATGTTAAAGTATGCATCCACCTGCATACGTTACTACATTGACGGCCCTGGATTCAGACCACTGCCCAGTCCTGATTACATTTCAGTCACAACCATACATAGGAATACAACAGCCACGTCTGGTTAGCGGCTACGTCAATTTCAGTCAAGACTAGACACATCATTAACTTCAGCAGAGAAAAGCTTTTGTAGACTTTAAGTTAGGAATTTATAAAAAAAAATACAAGCTGAGCTTTAACTTCACCAAACTTCCTCTACCTTATTTGGAATTCTTGTTTTCAGCCCCTTATACAAGTCAATACCTTGTACATGTAGACTTAAGGACTCCAAGTAAAATATGACCTTCCCTACGGCTTTCAAAAGAGCCTTGTCATGTGCTTAAAACTATTGTATACAATGTTTAGAAATGTATCATTATGCAAGGCATTACAGGATTTTAACCTTCAACGTATCACCAATAATTTTATATTGGATACTATATTTAAATGTGAAAACATCTCCTTAGAGAGAGATACCTATGCAGCTTGGCTAATTGAGACACAAAATAGAACAATAGTTATCAGCTATCTCAAATTTTAAGCCACTCTGTAACCTTTTACACTTCAATCTGAAATAATTTAATTTACTGGATAAAACGTTTCATATGTTTTAGGTATCAATGAAATTGCAGGGCACTCATCCCTTCAAAGGTCACCCTACGCTTATTTGAATTCCTTTTTTTAGAATCCTTATTTAAGGAGTTAGATAAGATATCAACTTCTATATATGCTAAGGTTTTTTGAAAAAGTATTTTTCGTAAAATTGCATCTTAATTGAAATGCTATAATTATTACATAATCAAAACGCATCCAAATTCTTTTCATGTAAAGCGGAAAACGATGCGTTTTCAATTAACACTAACACAGCCTTGCCGAAATGATAAGTCTGCATTTCTATTTACAAAAACTGTTTCTAATTACACCAGCTTTCAGAGTTGTATCTCTTGCTTGCTATGTAGGCGGTTTTTCGATATTTCCTCCCGCTTTCTTTGTGGATGGAAGGGGGAGTGATAGATTGCTCTTGAACGCTTTCTTTTTTCTTTCTCCGGCTCTTTGCTGCTGTCACTGCTTCTTTTTGCTCGTTTGTTGTGGTTGACGTCTAAGCAGTGCTCTTATACAGCTGCATCACGCTACACAGCACAAATTTAAAACTTCGTAAATGAATATTTACAAGATACATTCGAAATTTACATCACAAAATAATACCACTCAATTGGTTGAACTATTATTTAGGATTTGATGTTTCCTTTATTGTTTTTTTAATATCTTTATGTTACTAATTGGAGAGCATCATACGAGGGTTGGTGAAAAAGTAATGCCTCCTATTTTTTTCCTTAAATAAGTAAGTTATGTGCAAATTTTGAATATGGCGCAATTCCACAAACCTTCTTCTCCAATCCCCTGCAGTAGTAACCTCCTAAGTCAACAGATGGCAGCACTGCATCCTCTTGCAAAATGGCTGACATCGACATTCGTATTAGACAGCGTTCTATGATTGAATTTTTGACTGCGGAAGGTGATGCGCCAATTGGCATTCACGAAAGGCTAAAAAATGTGTATGGTGATACAACGGTGGATGTCAGCACTGTTAGACGATGGGTTCGTCGCTGTAACGAAGCTGAAGGGCAAACATCATTGGCAGATGAAAAGCAAAGCGGCAGGCCGGTGACTGCAGTGACTCCATGCAACATTCAGCGAGTCGATGACATCATTCGTGGTGATCGCCGGGTAACAACAGGTGAATTGTGTTGCATTACCTCCCTCAGTAAAAGCAGTGCGATGACGATTATTCAAGTTTGTTCACGTTGGGTACCATGAACGTGAAATATACTTAATATGTTCAGCCTAGGGATATACAAAATTGTGTATCATCCTTAAAATTAATAATACCAAAAGTAAAGTTTCTTCTTAGATATTTCGAAAAAATTGTTAAACGTTTTTTGCTTCATAATGGAAATATTCATGCTTCCATTCCTGTAGCCCACTCTTTTGTTTTAAAGGAGACATATGAAAAGTGTTAAATTTTTTGTGAGTGAGTGTGTTTTAGGGCTCGTCGACAACAAGGTTATTTAGGCCTAAATTAGAAAAAGTGCACTAAGAAGACCATCTATGACTAGTGTGTGGAGATTTCAAGATTATTGGACTATTACTTAGTTTCACAAAATATCCTGGTTTCTTATTGAATGAGAAAGTACAGCTAGTAAGAACACTGGGAAAGGGAACATCGGCCACTTAGAATTAATCTAACATAGGGCTAATAAAATATAAAAGGTGATCCACTTATTGATCCTTCAAATGTAGTAAAATTAGGTTTAATGAAGAAATTTGTGAAAACTCTAGATAAAGAGAGTGAGTGTTTTAAGTACCTCTGTGTTACATTTCCTTCATTACCCTTTAAAAAATTAAAGCTGGTGTACTCGTTTGCCCACAAATTCGAAAACTGATGATGGAAATCAGTTCGACAATACTATGAGTAGAGAATGAAGTGCTTTCGGAAATGCTGTTTTTAATTTTCTTCTAAATAAAATGTTCCAAATTATGCTAACATAGTAAAGGTGATTTTACAAAGTTTCAAAGAGATTTGCAACTTGTTAACGTACAGAGTGAATATAAATAAGTATCGGGGTTTTAACTTTTTATAATATTTATTACATTAAACTTACAGTTGCAAATGATATGTCGAATGAAAAACCAACTCAAACAGTTTTGTTTGTTGGCAGCAGTGCGCATGCGCGTGCAATGTTTCTGCCACAATTGGCTAGACAGGGATAATAGAAAAGATGGCGGCTAGTAATCAATAAGCGTTATGTGTGAAATGTGAAGTGCTTAACGCCCGCTTTTACTACATACGGCACCGCAGGCGGTACACTGATGATACATGAGATGAAGATGGAGCACCGGTGGAATGAGATGGCGGGTGAAACCGGAGATCCCGGAGAAAACCCGCCCCAGCGCCTTGTTGTCCACCACAAATCTCCATTTGCGGTCGCCTGGGATCGAACCCGGGCCGACTTGGTTAGAGACAAGCGGTCTAACCACTGAGCCACGGCGCGGCCAAGCGTTATGTGTTTTGCAGTTTGCAAAGACCGAATCTGTAGTTACTGAGCAACGTGCGTTCCGCATTGAGTTCGGTTGTGATCCTCCTAGTGATAATAACATTCGTAGATGGTATCATCAGTTTGAAGATACTGGCTGCCTTTGTAAAGGGAAGAGAACGGGATGACCAAGAGTAAGTGAAGAGACTGTTGAGCGAGTGAGACATTCGTTCACTCGTAGCCCAAAGAAATCAGTCCTGAAGGCTAGTCGTGAACTACAAGTTCCTGTGTCGACTGTTTGGAAATTTGTAAGAAAACGCTTACGGCTACATCCTTATCGTTTACGGTTATTACAGGTCTAAAGCTGACAGACCATGCATGACGTACCAACTTTGCAAACGAAATGTTTCATGACGAGGACGATTTTATGGATGGTGTTGTCTTCAGTGATGAATCGACCTTCACCTTAGTAGACATGTTAACACTGATAATGTGCGCATCTGGGGCTCAGAAAATACTCACGAGATGGTTCAAATGCAATGAAATAACCTTAAAATGAATGTTCTTTGTGCCGTATCCCGGCGAAAAGTTTATGGGCCTTTCTTTTTGGTGAACCTACTGTAACTGGCACTAAAGGCTTTTCCCTCAGTTGGAAGAAAATGAGCCAGAATCTTTATTTTCCAGCAAAATGGTGCGCCACCTCACTAGCATAAGGAAGTACGCGATTGGTTACACTTCACTGTACCCGAGCGCTGGATAGGCCGTAAGGGCCCCGATGACAGGGCCTGCTATGAATGGCCTCCATGTTCTCCTGACCTAACACCATGCGATTTTTACATTTGGGGCTTCATCAAGGATCGTCTGTACGTGCTTTCTCGACCAGCTGACTTTCCTAAATTAAGAAATCGGATTAAAGTAGCTGTTGCTACAATTACTGAATACACACTTATCAAAGTTTCGGAAGAACTCGGCTATAGACTTGATGTGTGCCGTGTGACAAAGGGTAGTCACATTGAACATTTATAAGGTTCTTGGTAAAACTGTCTGAGTTGCTTTTTCATTTGACATATGATTTATAGCTGTAAGTTTAATGCAGTAAATATTATAAAGTGTTAAATCCCCGGTATTTATTTATATATACCCTATACATTTTCTTCGTTCTCATCTAAATTACTTTCCGATAAATTAGGAGATTTTAGTAAGAAATAGGGAGAAATATTTCACCAGGATATTAAAAATATGGAAATAAGATGTCAAAGGAGGTGGAATATTCTCATGATGGCGGGCTATTGTTGGATTTTTAGAAAGGACTGCTATGAACAACATGCGAGAAGGTCAAAGAGGAGAAAATTTAATGTACAATATTGAGTAAGGTTATAAGTGTACTTATAATTATTATTAATTAATGATTAATTAGTGGCAAATAAATTGAAATTACGGCCTAGTTTCTCATTAAAAGTATTGTTGAAAGTAAATCAAATTACGCTTCTCAGAGCTTGAATTTAATTTCTGTTATTTATCAGTACTTTGAAAACCTCAGGTGATGGGAGAAAGTGGATATAATTTTCAAATTCAGCACAAAAAATCCGTTATGATCACCTATCAAATGTAAAAACTAATAAGTTCTGAAATGCAGAATAATGTAGTTTTTACTTTCTTTGATTATTTCACACTATCCAACTAATCACTGTGTTTATGGTATTTTCTCTGAAAACGTCACATCAATCAGTGATTCACAAATCTGTACTTTCTCTAATAGAATATCGTGGCATTTCTAATCAGTAATTTTTAACTTCTTGAAAATGACCTCAATAAGTTTTACTTTTTTTTTTTTTTTGTCAATAATGTGATACAATAATAGTCACTTTATTTCTCCGGTAATATCACGATAATCAACTGATCAGTAGTTTTTACCTTCTCTTATGTCAGGTAAATGAATTGATCACTGAGTTCTAATCTCCCTGATAATGTCATGTTTATTAATTAAACTAAAATATTCGTTTCTCTGGTAAGGTAACTATAATTAATTAAACACTATGGTTTACTCTCTGTGATAATGCTGTAATCAACAGCCATTAACTCTTGCTTTCCCTATTATTACAGTATAAATACTCATTTTTAATTTGTCTGGTTATGTCACAATAAAAGTTAATCACTAACACTAGCGAATGCTGATAGCTCATTCTAAATACTTACTCAGACGGTGGCCTCCAAATGTAGTTTCGGTGAAATGCGGTATCCATAATTTAGTTCCAAACCAACCAGAGACAAGCGGCAGCACAGGAGCGGTTCAAGCGCTCTCACCGCCCGTCACCTTCAACCAGCCCCAAAACAATCATCTCTAAACAATGTAAGCATAAATACAGTAACCTTTCATCGACTGCATAAGGAGGCATATACCTGACACAGTAGGAACCAAGAATTCTTTCTTTGGAAAGACAGCTATTGTGCAGAGTTAAAACAAGTGCCAGACCTTTTTCCCTCAATCTGGAGGATTCTTATAGAAGTCTTAACATGGGTATACCGTGAAATTAAACATAGGCTCACTGAACTTTATCAGACACTTGTCTCATTGGTGATACCCTTGTCTGATACCTCAGCGAATGTGAGCGTCTTCACAGTAAAATTGCCAAATATATGTTCTTCTTGCTTAATATAGATTACCACGTGATCAATCATAAGAACCGTTGTTTTCAAATGACCGTGGTCAGTACCGCTGCACTCAGCAGCTATAGTTCAGTATTCAAAGTTTGTTGAGAGCTATTGGTTGGGTTAGACATCTGAGAGAGTAGCAGCAGTAGGCCTCATCGAACGCAGCCAATTTTGATTAAAGGTTCTCCAATTGTGCTCTCGAATATCAATATTACTTTACTAGAGAACCTCAAGAATATTAGCAGAAAGCTGGCAGAGTAGCAGGAACCGCTAGGCCACAGGCCACAGGGTAAGGCGTCTCTAGGTGTCCTCCCTGTGTAGTGTTCATGTACAGTGATGCAGATTGCTCGTGACCTCATATAGTGTTTACAGGTTCATACTTAATACCCTTACTCTGCATTTCCTTCCCGAGAAGGATCACTCAGGCGGTTCTTTTGTGGCTCACATTCGGCAGGCCCTGTTTTGATCCTCGTAGCCTACATTACCCATGGATTTATGGTTTTTTTTCGTGACTTTTCCCCAGGTCACCAGGCGAATGCTGAGTTAACTACATGCCCCGAAATTCCTGTCCCATTATTTCATTACTATTATCACATCCGGTGTTCTCTTTCAGGGCAGAAGTGTCGGCGGGTGTCTCAGCGGCTTGGGTCGTTTGGTGCGTAATGCCTCATTTGGGGCGTAGGTACAATAAACCACTTGTTTTGGTGGTGAAATCCCCTCCGTAGTAATCCCCCCTCCTAATCCTACATTTCCTTTTCATTATGAGTAGTCTGGCTTGTGGAGGCAGACTAAATGTGAGTAAGATATCTTAGCCACCTAGAGCAGGCAGACCAGGAGAATTCTTAACTTAGTAGGCCAACAAGGAAAACCTTAATACTAAAGCTTGTGGCCGAGTGGTTCTCTCTACTCTGCCAGATTTCTGCTAATATTCTTGAGGTTCTCTAGTAAAGTAATATTGATATTTGAGAGTACAATTGGAGAACCTTTAATCAAAATTGGCTGCGTCCGATGAGGCCTACTGCTGTTACTCTCTCAGATGTCTAACCCAAACAATAGCTCTCAAGTTTTCCAGCAGATCTGTAATGAGTCATATCCTTGGCGGGCAATTAATGAGGCCCAACGTTCATTCTGTTGCTGTCGATTCTTCCCAGGTTCTATTGAGCTTTACCTGAGAAGTCATACCAAACTTCTCTCAGTAAAATTTATATCATTTGAGTTAAGCTTTCAGACTCTAGGAATAAAATAGAGACGCAGTTCAGAGAATGTTCAACCCTTCAGTAGCTCAGTAGAATATTTGCTCACTGTTGAGTGGATTAACGATTTGAGGAATAACATATGTTTTTAATTTATTTCCCAAAAATAAGAGAGACATCCAAACATCCTAGCGAATCTTATAAATCTCAAAGGTGACTTTAGCTCTTACCATTCTGTTAGGTTTTGCCAATAAGTGTTTCTAGTAGATGCAGTGAGAACTACTTACCCCAAAGAGGTCTGTAAGCAAACCATGAAGGATATGTCCACATGTGCGAATTGCAGAGGCAGTCATGTGTCTCGTTAAAAAGAATGCACCACTCGAGTCTTCAAGGACGGCTGTGTCCTATTGAACCTCACGGAACTCATTTGTTTATGAAGATTATTATGATGGTAACCTGAACCAAAACAGTTTGTAGACAAGTGCAAAGCATACTGCCTTCAGTGTTTTGTCTAAATGCAAACAAACTGAAATCCAGAACAAACTTAGAACTATCCCTCCGGGGACAATTTCGGATCTGCTGCAATGATTGCAATAGCTGCTGTGGCCAACATATGCGAGAACATTATTAGATATACCTGTCTCATGTTATTGGAAGACACCGATATACTGAGAGCTTCACCATCCTGTTCAACAGGATAAAAAAAAAATCAAACAGATCTAGGTATAGTGTGCTCCTTCCAGTGTTATTGGGGTGACCAATAAATCCGTGGTACTGAAAATGTTTACACAAATGTCTTCCAGTAGGTGAAGCTTCTACAGCATTGTTCACTTCGATGAAAGGCTAACATTGTTTAATGTGATCATTCCAAACTAGGGAGAGTGCAGAGAAATTAGTAACACTGTGAATTGCATATTACCTGCCAAAGAAGACAAAAGAACACAGTCTAATTTAAACTTATCGTCAAAGCTATTAGCACAAAGCTAACTTACAATCACCATCTATTTCAGACATTTAACAAGTCTGACATTTCTCTTTAATGTTTGTTTTTGTCTCCTTAGAATGCACCAATTGATGCTGCTAGTAATCTCGCTGACGCACACAGAGATTTCACCTCTTAACGGAGCTGCATGCAGATCTGAAAATAATGAACCCAATATTCACTCATAATCTGCTTCCTGCACCTTTTCACGACCCGCCGACTCCTCCCCGCGGAGCTTGGAATGCATCACATTTATTTGCACTGCTCGATCGAGTCACATAATTCCACTGGTAACTGATCCGTAAACTGCTGTAATGATCCAACTCCTCACCACGGAGTCGCGCTCATCAAATGATTTTCAAAGTCGAAACACACACAAATTCACTGGAGGCCTCACATATAACCAGTCGTGCCTGGAAGAGTATTCTGGAACTGAAAACCTCTCGACTTGCAGTCTCAAATGGTATTTTACGTAGTGACAACAGGCCGCTTCATGACGCCCTTGTAAAGCCAACTACTTATCACCCCACTTCCAGGCAACGCCTCTCCTGCCCCACCCTCTACCAAACAGGAATGGCGACGTACCTACACACAGGCTAAGAGAACGCCGATTTTTTGTTGTTGTAACTTACGTCCTCCAACGTTAAGTCACATCAGACGATGAATTGGGTGAGATGACGCTCAAGTGAGTGCGGGGTCCATGGAGCTGTGATTTACCTGCCATTCGTCCTTCAGGATAAATGAAACCCCCTAAAAAACCTTATCCGCGTAACTTACCCTAACCGAGATTCAAACTCGGGACATCTTGAACGCGAAGCAGTCACACTGCCATCTACGACACCGAGGCGGGTCGAAGACCGATGAGACATCATTATGTCGTTATCATTATCATCATTATCTTTATTACTATCCTCATTATTTTGACACTAACTTGACAGTTTACTACATAATACTTTGGTATGTATTTTGCACAAGTTATTAACGATACAGAACTGGGAAACAACCATCTTTCTATACGCTTAGTAAATCCAGTTCACCAGTTCTGAATGAGTTACTCGGAGAAGATCTTTTCTGGGTTTTCCCCTAATTCTCAGCGCACTCGTGCGAAGCATTTGATTCATCTCTGTAGACTTGAGTTGTTAGAAACAGCATTAAAATTTAAAACATGGAAGGAACTCAATAAAGCAGAGCAGGGAGGCGTTCCATGAAGAGAGAGACAGTGAGATAGTGTTGGCAATGTTGTCAGTGGGAAATTAAAAAATCTGCAAATGATACTATCCAGATATTTTGTTCAGAAAGGGTAGTGATATCGTTTAATCCTTCTTCTGGTACAGGATATAAATAGACAGCACCACAGATTGTGAAATAACCAACCAATGGCCTTAATGCAGGATGCACACAACTTCTTGAATATTATTTAATTACATATAACAAAATAACAATCTTTGTGTTCAAAACTCTGGAGAGGATACGCCTTAGTTTAACTTAATTTAACTCATCGCTGAGTTATCTTCAATGCTTACGTCAGTAAATATCTTGCTGAACAGATGACGTTTCTCCATGCAGTTACACATGGTTGTAAACAAAATAGAGAGATCATATTTTTTTATTCACTACTGTATTGGCAAAGAAAGTAACAGGTCGCTAGTCGGTAAGTAATAGAGATTAGTTTTGTCGTGATCCTTGGACTGGGTATTACCGCCGCTGCAGCAGCAAGCTGGAGCAATCGATACGGTAACCTCGCGTGGTGACCCAGTGACCTCTTCCACCCCGAAGTGTCGCACTAGCCACCGCCTGGGCTCACGGTTCCCGCCAACACTATCAAGTCTTAACATCCTGAACCTTTCCGTATGTCTAAGAAGTTGAAGAATTATTTGCTACTGGGAAGCAACTGGGAGTTTCGATCATGAACTCAAACCACTCCATCAGCAGTCATCTATTTCAGTTAATAGAACCCTCCAGCAATGTTAATGAATCTATTTTAACTTACTGCTTTATTTTTTTAGGTGATGGCTGAACCTTTGATCATTAAGTAGTAGTGGCTTAAAATTCTTTTCCATGGCTTTTATATATTTCAGTTATTAGCTTAAAAGGTTTATTAATTTTAATAATGAAACGTTCATTTTATATAACTGTTTCTCGTGTGTCACATGACATAACCAAAATTGTCCTTAACGCACATGTTTTAAAATAAAAGGTATCAGTTTTTAAGCTCCTCTTTTTTCAAAAAAAAAAAAAAAAATGAAATGCAAAGTTCTCAATACACTGGCCCACAGAGGTTTGTATATCTCTGATCCCAGCCACTTTAAACAAAAATTACAGCACCTGAGACTCACTTTCCGTCAAAACGACTAGTCCGAATATGACGTTAAAGCCTCGATCACCAAAGCTAGGAAAGGGAAACCTGTAATACAGCAAGCGTCAGATAAGCCTACCGCTACAGCCTGCATCCCGTTTACTGGCAATCTATTCGGCAGAATCAGCAGAATTCTCGCCAAATACAACATCAGGACCATCCGCAAGCCACCTCTGAATATTAAACATCTGTTGAGACCAGTGAAAGACAAACTGGGCTTCCAAGTTCCGGGAGTGTACCGCGTTCCCTGTGGATGTGGGACACCGAATATAGGACAAACCGGAAGGACCATCGCTACTAGAATAATCGAACATAAACGGAGCATTCGTTTAATGCAACCTGAGAAGTCTGGGCTGGCAGAGCATTGTTTTGATAACGACCATAGAACCAATTTTCGGGAAACGACCATCTTGGCAAAATGCAACAGTTACTGGGAGCGGAGAATTAAAGAGGCTTTGGCGATTTCCTCTGAAAGGAACACGCTTAATCGTGATGCTGGATTTCAGTTCAGCTCCTCTTGAAAACCGGCCTTAAAAATGGAAATCCGTCGAATTAAGAAGCAAAGATCAATACAGCTTGATAATCAAGTTAAGTAGTTACGTTTCTTTGATACAATTTTCTATACTCACGCCATCTCCTGACCTGGCATTTAATTTACTGAAAACAGCCTTTTGTTCAGTAATGCGAATTTTTATAGTGTTTTGTCTTTGTTTATAGTTGTGTATATCCAGTATTTCATTTGTGGTTATAACATTTTATAAATATCCTGATGATGGGAGAGATGTACACTCCCGAAACGTTGATATCTAATCATCTTTTCACCTGGCTGGCTGCCCGAGAAGAAAGTGACCGTATTCGTCGCCAGGTAAGCTTCAGGTCTTATTTTATGAAATGTAATGTGTGTGTATATTTCAAGGATAATGACTAGCAAAATTATTGAGGATTTCAAAATCAACAAATATTTCTGAAATGCTAAAAAGCATATTATAATATGAAATGTTCCATATCGGCAAACATTTAAATGTATAAAGTATGGCATTCTTGTAATAATGCACAGATATAGCTTGCTAAAGTTTAAAATATTTGCATAAGAAGAAATAAGAATTTTAAAATTTAAGGCCCTTAAACCAGATAAGTAATATCGGACAAGGAATAAAAGAAATTATTACAAATTGTTCTTTAGCTACCCCGAAGTACCTACAGCTTACTGGTAGAAGTGGAATTGGTAGAATTATTGCTAGGAACAAGATTGTAAAATGAATCTTATTTACATAAAGAATACTTCATATTCATCTTCTAACAATAAAATAAAACTTTGAAGAAACGTTATCTGGGAACTTATAAGAGAACCGAGAATCAGGCAGTTTCGTCTGTGGCCCGCATTCGGGAGGCTCGGGTTTGATTCCCGTGACCAACCTACCTGATCCTTGGGTTTTTTCAGGGGTTTCCTCGGGTCACCAGGCGAATGCTGAGTAGGGTAATTCCATCTCCCGAATTTCCTGTCCCTCCATTTCATCTCCATTATCCTGTCATATCATCTCTCAACTGGTGGTCTCTTTCAGGGTAGAAGTGTCGGCGGGAGTCTCGGCGGTACATGGTGGCATGATATGCTCTGAGGAAAACTACTTCCTTCTCCGGAAGGTCTTTTGCTGGTGTCCGATCCTCTGCTATGACTGTTTCGTCACCGCCAGCCAGGAACCTTTGGGGCTTGGCTGCTAAGCTCATTGTCGTCCCGCAGTAGGAGAGTTTTTTTTTTTTAATATAATCTGCTTTTCTATTACCACAGCATCTAGAATCTAAACTAGGGAATCAGTTCTTATCCTAATTTATACATTTTTTTATTTGTGTTTATATAATTTTTCTGTGAAAACAATATCTGCAGATAACATCTAAATCTAGCTAACCTATACCTAATTAAACTAACCTATACTACAAAGTGGCTTACAAGACTTCTGTTAATCATGAAACAAATGTAACTCTAACACGTAACTGCTATCTGTAGCTCTCATCTACATCGTCTTCACTGGACGTTTCTTCATTTAATGCATCCTCAGTTATATCTCATCCTGGTCCATCGTTGTTCACCCATTTCGTCCGAAGCGTCCTGATTGTCTTCCTCATTGCCGGGAACACGTGACTCTTTCAATTTCTGCAGTCTTACAGATCTACTTAGAGGTTGTCGTACTTCCAATGGCTGTGGTCTATTTGTTCTTATTCTCCCCAATCTTCTTGCTTCAGCGTATTCCAGTCTGCCCCACTCATCTGCCATTGTTTGTAGAATTTCGACATCTTTCCTTCTTAGTATGCACCGTATATTTTTTCCTGCCAATTCAGCTCTACCCTCTCTTCAGGCATCGTGATACTTTAGCCATTCGAATACGGCATGTTCCGGTGTGTCTCTCTCTTCGCTGATTTCGCAATTATCATTTTCGTATATGTTTATCTTCTTTAAGTACACTCCATAGGGGCCATGCCCAGTGATTGATACCGTCCCTGTTAGGCATAACATTGTCATAATAACTCCGAAGGTCGTATTAAATGCATAATTAAAAGCGGATAGATACCACAATATGAATTAAACAAAACTATAACAAATATAGAGGATAATAATTAAATATACAAGTGCAGATACTAAACAGGCAATCCCGATATATATTATTGGAAGCATGAGCCCAACGTGTTAAGGGAGAGAGTAAAATGAACACTTTCTCACAGGTAGGTTCTTTGTGTTTCTTGCCGACAAACAGGTTAGACACTCGTCGCCAGCCCATGTTTTGGTCCGCACATGATACGTGACGAGAGAATAGACACTGGAATTTAAGATACACATTTTCAAACATGCTTATGCATTAATTAGCTGGACTGTGGGAAGGTAAAATTTGCATAGAATACACGTTTCAGACACTAGAAATTCCTATTAGATTTAAGAGTAGGGATGAAACGCAACCTGTAAGGAACAAGCAACAGATCACATGACCCCTAAAGTGTCCAATGTTCGGCGAAAGAAAGGGGAAATTTGTGCAATGGCGACGTTTGATGTTTGCTAGGCAAAACACGCTCACAATGTCAATAAACTTGACATTCAACGGTCGTGGTGTCTTATATGTGATAATACCCATACCCTGTTCAGACGCACCGACTCCCTGAAACTCAAAAGAGAGAATTCATGCAGATCTACCCTGAGAAAAACCCCGACCTGTTGGGAACCTCCCATCCGTAATCCTCACCCATCACATATCTTCTCATATGAGGTGTTGAGTTCCGGGAGGGCTCAACGAGGTACTTAACGGGCAAGGACCGCCTCATGATATAGTGAATAAGTCCTTTGCTATGTTTCATCTTGGTCAGACGAAGTCTTTCTCTAATATTTGGAAATAGTTCATAAACCCGGCGTCCTGCTTCTGTAGTGTCCCACTCCGCTTGCCATAATCTAATTAATTCATTTCTTACGTCTCTTCTGGTTGTTAGACGCCTTCCTACTATATCCTCACCCTTTTCTAGGTTTTTGCATTTCAACCAGTAGCACGCACTCCTAGATCTCACCTACGGCCAAATTGCTAGGACTACTAGTAAAGCCAAAGTTAGATTTGTACCAAATGCTCCAGTACTTCTTAAAAGGAAACCTCTCTGAGTTTCAAAAACTTAGTAGGAGGGAGTGTCCGTTGTCCTGGCCTGCCGTGGGAGGTCTCTAATTAAACTGTAGGGACGCTACCCTCTGCACTGTCGTAGCCCCTTAGTTCGGCCACCCTCTGTCTCCTCTCGCCTCATCCTTTCTCCCGGGGACGCCCCCAATTGGTGGCACAGGCACAATGGGCCCAGCATGGTGGCCTACGTAACTAATCTCCTCCAAAGTGAAAGCCTAATCCTAATCACCTTATACGAGATTCTAATTAGGAGTCTCTTAAAAGTAAGGCAAGCACATACACTATAAAGGTACACTGAATTTATTTTTAACTTCTTTGTGTATGGATCTGAAAACCCTAAAGTTTCAATGCTAATTGCAACAAAGGGATTTTAAGAGCAAACTTGTGCATCGCACATAAAATCGTATTGTTATCAACGGCTTAGGACCTCTTCATTAAAGTGAGAAGAATAGATTAACTGTGAAATCATGATATAAGGTGTTACTTGTAACCATGACTACGCCTTGAATTGGAATATGAGAAGGTTTGATGGAAAAGTAGCAACTATAGAAGACCTTTTGTACCTATCCCCGCAAAGAAGAGGTGAACTGAAGCTCGTCAGTGATGGTACTTACAACCGGTTGCTTTTCGATTTACTCATTCCCTGGGAAGTTCAGGAACCGAAGACATTACCCGACTCGGCTAACGAGGTTTTTCAAAAAGCAAATTCCCTGCCGTGCACGCTGAAATTCCTACGGTCATTTAGAACCCTAAATAGCCAACCAGGTGAGAAATGAATTGAAATGGAGAGATAGGAAATAGGAGATATAATGATCCTTCCCTAAATTCACCTAGTGACCAATGGAACCCTCCGAAAAAAGTCCAAGGTTCAGAGAGGTCGGTAAAAAGAAATCGATCTCTCGACTACGGTACCCAAAAGCTAGAGTCTGAACCATTTGCACTATGAACTTATTACTTATATCTGCATTCTAATATAGAAGTACTCTTTGGAGTAGTGAGCAGTAGCGTTTGTTTTAAATCCTACAAGTTATTATGTATTTAACGACACAGGTTCTACTCCCATTAGTCCTGGACCCGTAGAACCAAGGACCCGGCCTCCTTCTACCCGGGAGCGTTTGAAAACTCCGGGGTCTTTCCATGGGGCAATAGTCTAGAAAGCCCCACATCGACAACGTCAAGACGGGTGGCAGTGGATACGCCACTTACGTGCGTCAATCCCGCAGGGAAGAGTACCGAAACCTTGGTGGGGCCGCCTGGTGACCTAGCACACCTTCTACTAGTTCTGCAGGCTAGTACCCGGGACTTATGAGGCAAACCTCTACCCACTCCGGGCGGCCATAGCCTGGCCGGAGGTACCCAATTCCCCGTGAATGTGGAATGTACTGCCCCTTCGAGTCCAACCCAATCCGAAAAACTCCCCGACGGGAGAAGCTCGACAGTTTGGTCCGAGGTTCCTCTGGTAACGTCAGAGGTACCAAGAATGCTAAGGGTCCGCAGTGCCCGCACCACCGCAGCGGAAGGAACCATCCCCTCCCCTACGGGATATTGTCGTGAACCCGTTATCTACGATAGCGCAGCTTCTGTACACAAAAGGCCGGCAGATAGGGCTAGCACGCAGATAAAGGTCTGCCGAAATAAACAATGTGAGATAAATGGAAATTTCTGCTGGTGACATCTTGAATGATAGAGATTATTCGGCTTCTTAATTGTTCCGGAACAGTCCGGAATTATCAGAGGAGGTATTTAAGTAGGTGACGACTCGCCAAGAGGGGAGTCGTGAACAGATGTTGTAACAGGAGAGTTGTAAACAGATGTAATCAGAACGCTCTTTGTTATTGTCATCATCCTTGGTGTTGTAGATTGTGATATGTGATGTAATTCTGCTGCTACGAAATGTGTTTCTACGCAAATAAGAAACATTTCAAATTTCGGCAATTCGAACCCACAAAGTCACAATATTATAACAATGATGGTAAATAAAAGGTGTTCCCTTATCATGAATGGGAGACAAATGTTTTCTATTCAGTGAAAATTTACAAACTCTTTCTTTTTCTGTATTCATATTATTAATGTGTTCATAAAATTTGTAGCTATCATAAAGTTTAACTCAAAATAGTTTCTGTACCAGTTTAAAAAACGATAATGAAGTAGGTTGTAGAATCTTCAATATATTCTGCAACAATTTAATTTCAAGTAACTACAACTCTAAAGCTGTAAGTTTAGCATCAGAAAGATATTTCTTCCGTTTTAGCAAGAGCAGAATATGACAGCGATATTCCTTTTTCGTATGAATAAACGATGAAGTCGCACGTCGCTGTCACTGCGCTCCTGTTATTGGGCAATAAAGTACCTTATTAAATGTAAATGTACATCAGATACTCCATAACTAAACATTTAAAGCGAGAACTAACACATGAATAAGCAATTAAGATCTTTATATCAACTTGACGTAAACATATTACTCTCTCTACAAATCCTTTGCATTTACTTCGCAATGAAAGTGACAAGGGAAGGGATTCCAAGTGAATTACGGTAGGTATATTGCGATTGTAAACTTACTTTCTATATTCGTTTATAATTTGTTCCCTAATGGCTGTCGCGTATAACAGCTGCTAAAGGTCCTAAGCGTATAAATATCTACGTAAATGGGCGCTAGAAACAGAAAACAATAGCGTATCAACGTATTGTGACTTTCTGTAGTTTGTACCTACAGTAAGCAGAGCAAGTATTACCTAGTAATAGGATACGGAGACTTTTAGACCAACTGAATTAAACAAAAACACTTTTAGAAAAGCATGAATGGGAATGTGTGTGAGCAACATAACTCAGAAACAAAAAACTTGTATTCTTGTACTAAATTTGTGTTCTTTCAATCACAGAAGAACTTCTTAACATCCCATACTCCATACTAAACCTTGCGTGAAAATGTTCCGAAACTACCTACTCATTTTCTCAAAAAAAAGGTCAAACAATTAAGTTTGACTTCCAATATATTTAGGACATTTTTATAACAAAGAAAATATGTATGTTAAATTTCCTGGGAATGCCTTTTCAAGTTCGCTCTATTTTGAATGATTTTTGCATAACTTGTGCACTTTTACTACACAAAAAATGCAAACCCTCCTTAAGGATATCTATGACTCAAATTTTGAAATCTTGAACTAATAAAGCTAGCTTTTTAAGACTAATGCCACAGATGTAACTTAGTGCAAGTATGATATAGATCAAATTTTATCAATTTCACTTTGACAGTTTGGAAAATATGCTCAAATTTATTTTATTTTGGTTTCATCACCCAAAACGTCCCTTACGACAAAACAACAAACTTTGGTGTAATATTTTAACAACAGGTTCCCAATACATCCATTTTTTGAATTTGCCCTTGATTTCTGTGTGTCTCAATAACTCTAGGCTCCAGAATTTTTTACAGCTATGAGTATGGCTTTTTGACCAAAATTTGAAACATTTGAGTACAGTAAGTGTGCTTAAATGCATCTCACAATAAAACCCACAGCAATTTCTATACATTGTGTCTCTATCAACGTGTGTAGCAAGTTTCATTAGTCTAACACCAAATGAATGAAGTAAATTTCTGAAATTTTCAATAGCGAGAAACAAGGTTAAAGAATTAGAATTGATATCTAACACTAGCATTCGTGTAACTTTCAAACTAGATTAGAGCATTTAAAACTGGCTTACGGATGCTATCTAAGCATTTTTTGCATTGAGGAAGGCCTACACTATTTTATTGACTAAAAAGAGGAAAAGGTGTTTTTTTGAAAATGTCCATGAAGTTTCAGTCATATATATCCTTAAGTCACAATTCAATTTCCAATAAATTTCTTTAATTGGAATCAATTATCAGGTATTTCCCTATACTTTTCACAAATTAGAAATTACTATTCGTTTGTTTGGTTGCTTATTTATTTACTTTTTCTACTTGGCCAATGGAGGATAAAAGCACTTCAAAGCCAATAAATTGCAACAAGCTCCTTAAAAGCACCGACTGCTACTTTACATACAATGAGAAGTTTAAATGTGAATTTTAAGTATATCCTCGTTAGCAAGAAGTAGCTACAGTAATTGTATTTTGTAAAAATCCTTTGTAGAACTGCAGTAGATAAATCTATGTGAATGTAACACATTTATTAATTGTTGTTGTTTGTAAAGTTCGCTTTGATCTGTTTGCTCATTTCGTGGTACTTCTTGATGGTATTATTGGTCGCATTCATATTTCCAGGCTCTGTGGATATTTCCCTGCCCCTGCCGGTGATCACCCGACCACAGAAACAGTACATGTGAAGGATTTACTCCCTGTCATTCAGATGACATAATGAATGTAATTGCTAGCCATGTCAATGAGCACGTATGACTAAGTAATCAAAAATTACTGTGTTAATTACATAGCAATGGAATCAGAATGTTTAACTACTTGACCTGGACTGTAATTTGGACTAGCCGTGAGCTGATATATACCAACTGAGGCATTATATTTCTCTCAGAATTCATGTGATAATCAGGTCACTAAAAAGGAATATAGTTTGTTTATAATTGCTAAAAGTTGAGTTTTATTTTATGAAGAAAAATATATAGATAACGAGGCTGAAAGCCCAGGAAAATATTCCTAATAGGGTATACTTAGACAGTTCTACATATTAAATTTAAAGTATCTGGCAAAGAGTTTAGGAATCAATATACCTTGATAAAGCATTAGAGATAAATTTAGTATGTTTTTTGACCCTACTTTCATAATACTAGGGCTGACAACATGACCACTTATACAATAGTAACACTCATGACATATAGGCTATGTCAAAAAAGAATCAACAAAGTAAGTGCACTAATAATAGTTTAATTAATAAAATACTTTATTTTACATTATATTCTATGCGACTGCTATGTAGATCTTCAATTGTTAGTTACTTGGAGGTGAGGCTCAGTTCTGTAACAATCTTTAATTACTATGATCACTTCGCGGATTTCGATTGAAACATCTTATGCTGTTGTTACACTTTGAAGCTTTTATTTAACTTACTCTAGCAATTAATCGTTTTACCTACTTTGATATTACATTCATTCTCACATACACACCTCTAGACTATACACAGTGGGAAGCAATGCTAATTCCTACCCCAAACAAAGTTGAAACCAAGATCATCTGTTGAGAAGCGTCACAGTTTATAATATTAATACCTAGACCAGGGAATGCAACATTGGAAACCTTTTCTGTTTCTCACGAATTCGTTACCGACTCATTCATATGCAAGTAATCGACTATACATTAAATCTATAAATTCCTTTTCTTTCTGTGCATATGCCATAGCAAAAAGGCATGGTTGGTAAGCACTGAAAAGTTATAATTCTTTTTTTTTTTTCACTGAGTGGAATAAAATTAATTTTAGTCCCTATAGTATTAGGGACACGTGTTTAAGCTCCGGCTTCAATGCCAGGTCTCTGAGAAGAAAGTTATCCGTTTCTACAAGTTAAAATACTCCACTTTCACTCAAGCTTAAGTTGAAAAGCAGAACCAATAAATACTTGGAAATATTTTTTACATTTACAAGAAATATATGAGACATGTCTGTCTATATCCATGTTTCTCTAGCTTGAACGCTGGTGAATCCCGATAAGAGAATCCATGTGGAGATATCCTACAGAAATTCCCGACCAAGATTTATTCTCCCCAATCGTTTATCCTCGCCCGTTACAAAACACATCATCGTGAGGCGCTGAGCAAACAGGAGAGCTCAGCAAGATTTCACCGGCTAGACCGCCTCAATTTCTGATCTCCTGTTTAGAAGCTAATACTTTATATCTTAAGATCTCCATTGGTGTCCCCATCACCATAGGCAGCAGAAGTACTGCTTCAAGAATATGTAATTCAATGTTTCTATTTTTATTTTCTAGTTGAGGGAGGTAAACATTGCTTACCTAAATCTATTAGTAATTACTCCATGAATTCAGAGAACTAACATAGCTATACCTAATGGTCTGATACAGAGGGCATGGAATGATAGCCTCCTCCAGATGATAACACGAAATTATGTCACGATGTACCATAGAAATATTAAAAGTGCTCCGGTGCCAGGGAAGATGTGTTGATTCCTTACTGTCGTTTCTGTGCAATAGACAAGTGCATTTTGGCAGTTTCATTGTTTTGTCATGCTTGTTGGTTCCCTACACCATTGCATAGTGGTTTTAGGTTCTGGTTCTCAGCCAGAATACACATGGGTTGTGGCCAATTATGTGACTAGGATTTTTCGGCCCAAGATATAGTGTGGTTGCTATCTCAGTATCTTTCAACGAGCTAGAAGATTTTGTAGGTCAGCAAAGCTTTGCCGACTGGAGGAAACATAGTTCTCATCACATTATCTCCTCGTATCATCTGTATGGTTGTCCATCTTGCATTGTATATGTGTTGGTAATGTGGCAACTTTATTTTAGCTTTTCGCCAGCAATAATGATAGCTTTGATATAGATGCTCATGATACTATATCATTAATCAGTATAAATAATCTTATATATATATTACGAAAAGTATATACTGAACATTACGCGAACTGTTTCCAATATTACTGTCATTCTCACCAGTTGCCTATAAATAAGTAGCATGCTGCCCTGCAAAGCCATAGAGTCAATCATTTTTCTCACAAAATCCCATAACTGGCAGATTTCAGATTGGGAGGCACGTAATTAAGTAGGACGGATGCACAGATGGGATGTGATGAAATTGGACGTGATAGGATAGGATGGAATGAAATAGGATGTGCACTCATCAGGCATATACACTCATCCTTCGGTTACGAGTTCTACAAAGCCATCCTAACTATGTATGGACGCGCAATCAATTAATGTATTTGAACTGTGTACATGCGTCGCCGTTCCCTTTTTTCTTTTTACTTGTTATATTGGATTAGTGTTTCAGTTCTCTATATTTTTCTATACGGCTGTCTTTCAATAAATTCCATTCTCATAAACCTATGTTATACGAATAATATGAAACGCTGTGGTAGTAGTAATCAGAAAGTTCAGTAATTAAAATTTATTCCATCAATGTTTGGTTCAATATTGATTTAAGGTTTTGTGAGGGATTTATTACAAAGAAATTTGGTAATACAGCAAACAGTAAGAGTTGCAATCGTTGCAATGAATATAAGTTTAAGGGTATTCAGCACTGAAAACCCCAAATCCAGCAATTTTAAACCAAACTTGCTGAAAATTTTACCACTTAGTTATGATACATAGTGGACACAAAATTCAAAATTATGTTTTTGTAACTGCTACAGTTTTTGAGTAATTAATTTGTGAAATTCAAAATTTGGGCAAAATTCAATTTTAATCTTTCTATTTCCCAAATATTCATATGATTATGAAGAAAAGATCTATCATATGAATTTTTTATACTGCATTTAATTCCAGAGGGAAAAAATAAGGCACATATCAAAGAAAAACTCCAAAAACTGATTACTTATCAATGATACATTATCAGTGATTATATATCAATAACTTTAAAAATATAATGCATATTAAAAATCTATATGACAGAAATCTTTGTCTGCTTTCTATGAACATGCGTTGGAAATTTTAGAGTGATTGATTCAAAACTTCATCGTGTGGAACATTTTGAATGACAAAAACTGTTGAAAAAAAAACTATAACTGAGTAAATCAAATTTTAAAATCCAAAACATTTTCCTTCTGAGCTACATGCCTTGAAGCAGACTAAAACCGTCCAAATAGCTAAGTTGTACCTTCGTGCCTCTTGTCTATCTCTTCTGCAGCAGTTTTCTTCAATTTTAGTTTCTTTCATGATGTTTTACAAGTTACCTTCGCAGAAATTTGTAACAAAAATACTTAGCTGTGTATTTGAGGTTGGTTAAATCCCACGTTGCGTAGAAAATGTGTATCGAATTTATACAGCCTGATGTTCAGGAAGTATTACCTCGTCCACGGCTGCTCTGATGTTCCCATAAGATTCTTTTTCCCAGGACGGGTCGCGGATGTAAAGAAGATGGTGTGTGTGTGTGTGTGTGTGTGTGTGTGTGTGTGTGTGTGTGTGTGCGTGTGTGTGGTGTTTAACGCCCGCTTTTACTACATATGGCACCTAGGCGGTGACACTGATGATGCATAAGATGAAGATGGAGCACCGGTGGAATGAGATGGCGGGGGAAACCGGAGGTCCCGGAGAAAACCCGCCCCAACGCCGTGTTGTCCACCACAAATCTCACTTTGCCATCACCTGGGATCGAACCCGGACCGCCTTGGTGAGAGCCAAGCGGTCTAACCACTGAGCCACGGCGTAGCCAAAGAAGATGGTGTATTTTTAAATGAAACACTATTTTATCGAATTACTTTTGAATAATATTTTCGATTTAATGATAATTTGACCTTTTAACACTTGATGATTAAAGATTTTCACTATAAATTGATAATTGCTACTCGTAGCCCAATTACAATTATACTATAGCAACTTTAGACGATAGCGTCCATTTTACAATTTGACAAGTACGTCTTACTCACACAACAGCTTGATAGAGAAGAAGAAGGAAACAGCTTCATCTCGTTCTTATATATTAACTGGGTCGTTGCTATGATGACGAATCAACATTATTCATTTTTTACAATTTTGATTGATGATCTTCTCATACTTTTTCCAGATAATTCCATTTTATAATTTTTAACATTTCAACATATTTGAATAACCATTTTAAATCGTCTCAAATTGCTGAATGAAGTAAGCGTAATTGGTCCTTCCCTTGGCTAATTTTTAGAGATGCTGGTGAAGTCTCAGTATCCATTATGTCTGACTGCAGCTTGAGTGAGGCAGAACAACCAAAATTGAATTCACTGATGGTTGATGTCACAGAAACCTGAAATCTCTTCTTTGACACAAATATTTCTTTTGGTCATTTACTCCATATCATGTTATGTAAACTTTCATTTGCATTTCGTGTCTTGCCCAAAGTACATCTTAGGATTCCATCTAATGCCAGCCTTTGGTACACAGGAATTAGTTTTCTTACCACATCGGGCCTCAAGTATGTTCCCATTGTTGTGTTATGTTTAGGGGTTTATTCCCATGTATCGTTTAGCCTATTCAGGATCCTAACGATGTAAACAGTCAACAAAAGGTCAGTTCTTTCAAAACATGATTTACATATAACCTAAATAACAATTACATGCACTTCCAGATGTATAAAACACCCTTAGTACGTTTAATCGAACTCAAATGACAATTCTGTGAATCCATGGGCCGGCATGGACGCGTGCACGGGCATTTAAATAGTCATTTGAGAGTATTTAAATCCCGGAAACTCATAAATTTAGTTGGAGTAGGATATTATAAGGTTCATAGTATTTTATTAGCTCAAAAATAGTTTTCCCATACTTTTAGCCTGTTTCGGTGCAGCATTGCCTTAAGATTTAATAAAATCATATACAGCTGCCTGTGAAATTTGGTTCTGTTTGTATGAACAGAAGAATAACAGAAAATTCCTCCACATTTGGGGTAGGTATACGTTTTTTTGAAAATTCGAACTAATGACAGAATATCGTGGAACTGTCACCTCACCAAAAGGTGTACTTGAACCTATTCACACAAAATTCACAAATTTTCACGTATGTGTTACTACAGGTTGGCGATTTTCCTAAAATTCTTTGGCAGTTCGTAGCCCCAAAGAGCTGAGATTGATGATGTGACAGAATGTGGAGGAAACATTTTATACCTTGATCCATTACTTACCACCTCCTAGAGGAGCGGTTGAGGTACAGGAACCGGAGGAGCCTCTAGACAGGCTGATCGAGTTGATACGGAAGTTCCTGGGGAGCGCACTCTTGAGAACCCGATCGCACCAGCGAATGTATCTACATTTCAAGTTTCCTTGTTCTTCATGTACGCATAACATAACTTTTATTGTATTGCTTGCTTGATTTACAAACGCAATATTTAGAAATAGTTTGTGGCATCAAGTCAAGCTTGAAATTTGTTAACACTTACGCTATCTCACATGCCACGAAATAGGTAAGTAGCTCACGACACGCTGTTAGATTTTGGCCCATTTTAGCCACACTTACCAGCTCCAGACCTAACGCCTGGCCGTTTAGTTCACCACAGACGACATGAGAAGGGTGCAGTTCTGAAGTTGGGAAAGTGTTTGCGGTTTTCACAACCAGGGGCTGCTGCTACTCAAGTAATTCCTCAATTGCCCACCGGGAACCTACCAGTACAGAATACACCAAAGATCAGGTCTCCAGCTGGAGAAAATCCCCAAGAATAGGTACTGTGCTAATGAAAAAGCCATTATATTTGGTTTAAATTTGACTTAGTATATTTCAACAGAGATAAACAGTTAATTGACGGAAATTAATCATTTCTTTACATTAGTCATATATAGGATAAACTGGACGAAAACCAGGAGAACCGTGGTTCAAATCCCGGCCATGGCATTGAATTTTTCATGTTTACTATCTATCAAAGACCTTAGCCTGCATATGACTAATGTAAAGAAATGATTAATTTCCGTCAATGAACTAAAATAATAACAGTTAAGTGATGAAGCCTGAGACACAAGTACTTACGATAGTAAGTCGCCACAAACGATGTATCTCGGATACGAGAGCTCCTAGTGGTTTACCGAGGAAATATACGAGTCAAATGGAGAATTTAATGTTAGAACAGCACGTTGGCCATGGTATTTCAATGGGTTAGAGCGACTGGACGGAAACCAGGAGACCCGTGGTTCAAATCCCGGCCAGGCATTGAATTTTTCATGTTGACTCTATCAGAGATAAACAGTATAATGAGCTGAGAAGTAAACTGTTCGTTATAGGGTTGGACAATAAGCTTTGTTGGAATTTCCACATAACGGAAATATGCAAAAGTTGTCAAACGTTTTATTTCTTTTAAGAAGAATTTAAATGTCTTTCCACTAGTACCTTATTAAATGTTTATTACAGTTTATTACATTGTCACTTGAATTATGGTATGCTGCTATGGGGTATTAGTGGAGAAGGCAAGCAAGTATTTTTGCTCTAGAAAAAGGCTCTCAGAATAATAAAAAATATGACTCTCACCAAATATTGTGAAGCTATTTTTCAAGAATTTGGTATTTTAACTATGGCACCTTTGTATGTATTTGCATGGTCAAACTTGATTCACCTTCAAAAGGCAGATGAGGCACTTTTTGATATATACAAGGTTATGACACAAGGGATAGAAATAATGTGGTACCTCCAACATTTACTTACTGAAATCTCTTGATTCTCATCTGCATGTTCGAGTGATTTTATATAAAAAGCTACCTTTAAATATAAGACAAATTGTGAGTTCTAATTCTTTTAAAACTGTAGTTAAAGGTAGGATAAGATTAAGTTACTTAACTGTTATACCATTCAAAAATAGTTAAATGTAGATGCACTTTAATGACTTGCTGATGAAACCTATTGCATTGTGTGCCATCTAAATAGTGAAATAAATTGTCACTGTCACTATCATCATTATTACGAGGGCTGTTCAATAAAGAATGATCATAATTTTTTACGGTCATAATTTTTCGCACTAAAATACTGTTAGTTTAATGTGAAACAAACTCGCCGTAGTAGTTTCATTGTTGGTACTCCTGGTTCCCGATTGTGAGAAACAGGCAAGTTCACAAATGTTTTGTATCACCTACTGCTGCAATGGAGGTAACACACGACGAACAATATGTGGCTTTGAAATCCTCCTTTTGTGTCAACAAATCTTCAGTTGAGGTCAATGCAATGTTACAGGAGGCCTATGGAGAGTCTGTTCTTCCCTACAGTACAGCTGGAAGGTGGTTTGAAATGTTTAAAGAGGGGAGACAATCAATTTCAAAGGAAGGTGGCCCCAGTGCTCTGCTCTTACGGAAAAAACATAACACTACTTCTGCCATTGTGAGAGAGGATCGACGAATTGCGTTAAGATCACTTTCTGAAATACTGAACATTTCATTGGGTGCCAGCCACACGTTGGTGACAGAAACATTACACATGAGACGTGTTTGTGTGCGATGCGTTCCAAGACTGTTGATTGCCGAACAAAAGGACATTCGCATGCAGATGTGCATGCAATTAAAGTTGATGTTAGAGGAAGATCCGGAGTTTCTTTTAAACGTAATCACTGCTGATGAAACTTGGCTACATCATTTTGATCCTGAGAGCAAACAGCAAAGCTCAGTGTGGAAATCTCCTTCAACACCAACCCCTCGAAAAGCAAATGTAGTTGCTTCTGCTGGGAAAGTTATGGTCATCTCAATGTTTGATATTCATGGGAAGGTTTATCAGCAGGTTGCACCTGCACACACTTCAGTAGCTGGACGATACTACACGGATATCCTGAAAACATTGCAAGTCCACATCAGGCGCAAAAGACCACATTTCCGTGAAACAGACTGGATGCTGCACCACGATAATGCGCGGCCGCATATTGCCAATGTTGTTGCTGAACATCTTGCAAAAATCAACGTAAAGTGCATCCCTCACCCTCCCCATAGTCCAGAATTAGCCCCATGTGACTCTTTTCTATTATATAACTTGAAGAAACGCCTTCGTGGGAGGCATTATCCATCTTCAGAAGCAGTGGTGAAAGCTGCGGAGGCGAATTTGAAGTATCTCTCAAAAATATAGTTTCCAGCTTGTCTTTGAAGACTGACAGAAACGCTGGGACAAGTGCATCGCATTCAGGGGAGACCTTTTTGAGGACCATCAAAATTATGAGGATGAGGGAAGGTATGTTTTGAAACAAAAAGTGTGATCATTGTTTATTGAACAGCCCTCGTATTATAATAATAATAATAATAATAATAATAATAATAATAATAATAATAATAATAATAATAATAATAATAATAATAATAATAATAATAATAATAATAATAATAATAATAATAATAATAATAATAATAATAATAATAATAATAATAATAATAATAATAATAATAATAATAATAATAATAATAATAATAATAATAATAATAATAATAATAATAATAATAATAATAATAATAATAATAATAATAATAATAATAATAATAATAATAATAATAATAATAATAATAATAATAATAATAATAATAATAATAATAATAATAATAATAATAATAATAATCATCATTATAATCATCATTATCCTTATCATCATCATCATTATTACTTGTTATTTAAAAATACGGTGTATCAGTGCAGAAAAGAGAGACAGTTAAATTATTGAATAATCAAACTTTCTATAAATTCAATTCCGAAAATATTTAAGTAGTGTGGGATATATAGTAATGAGGGCCTCGTTTTCTTGTGATCCTACAAAAATTCTAAGAGAGCAAGAAACCAAATTACAAGTACGCATCCTAAACCTTCAATATTAAATACACACTTCATATGTTATTTAATTTTAAGGCTCCAATTTATAGTTCATCGCCAGAATTTCTAAAATGTTCATTAATGTTCTAGGACACTTATTGCATTCAAAATTGCACCATTTGTTGTAAAATTCTTAATCATTTTTCTTGCCATTGACTAAGGACTTCTTTAAGGGATACACCAAACAACGCAGGCAATATGTGCAGCCCCGCTTGAGTTCTTGATTTGCTTTTACTGCATTTGTTTTTCTTTCGAATGTAAACAACTAGCATACTTTTTCTGCTGTTTCGCAAACTCAGTTTCTAACAGAAATACAGTATAGTATATTCCCTGAGGATTTGTTTAACTCTTATGTATGTGAAGCATCTCCTGCTAATATAATCCACTATATTATATCCGTTCATAAACAGTGCAGCTCCCAGGAGTATCAAACGGTAGATTATATTGTTTTGAAATATAACTGCAATAAAGACAGAGATTGCAAATCCTTTGTTTTTTTAGAATATACAACTGAAATGTATACAAAATCACGACTTAATCTGATGTTATGCATATGCAATTTCATTTCTGTTTTAAGTGAAATGTTGAATATCAGAATACAACTGACGACAGAGACGGTTCTCAAAGCTCCGGAATGTTTGAAAGTATATGTGATATTCATGACTTTGTCGAAATGTCAGACGTGTAAAGTTGATAACAGTGTTGAATATATATGTCGTTTCACGTTTGTACTCTTTGCTTGCAGAAAATGGCTGCAATTATTCTGAAAAGCTGGTAATAATGCTACTTAAACATATTTTTCTCTTTTTACTAGCTACCTATGGGATGTAGAGGATGTATTACATTCTGTTCAAGCATTCGGTACTGAGATTAGACCATATATACGTTTCGAGGCATCCTAAATTAAAAAGAAGCATTTTTAGAATTAGATGCTTGTGCGATTGTGTATATATCTGGCTGTGAGTTTTGTGGGTTCGTAGGATTAAAAGGCCAAGTTGCAGATATTCCAAATGTTATTTCCGTAGAAATGCACTTATAGATTACAGCAGCATTACGTTACGTACACAATCAGTCTACCAAGGTATATGCCAATAACAAACATTACTTAACTTCAACTGTTTACAACATCAACACTCTCAGCTGTTCTCTGCTTACTCACTCGCGACTCACTAACTCAAATTTCACAACCCATCACTTCCTTAAATAACTCATTCATAATTCGAGACTGTTCCAGAAGAATAAAGAAAAACAGCTATTCTCTATCAATCGAGATATCACTAGAAAGTTCCAATTACGTCACTTATCTGTGTCGATAAGTCTTGTCTCAGTGATACACAATCCGACTGTTATCCTTATCTGCAGGTTATTTGTGTACACCTTATCTATATAGTATATATAATAGTATATATATCATACTCTCTCAGGGTCCAGCAATTATCACCAGCCAATGAAAAGTACTGCTTCAATTTGATGTGGATTGTTTATTCCCACAGGTCACTTCTCTGGTTGCTCGGCGTTTCTCACTTGCTCTCACTCTCGTTGCGACACCTTGTCTTTTTGAGAATATTTAATCCCACCACATTTGAAATCTAACTCCACTATTACCTCGCCATCAGATATTAAACTAACGTGTCTTCTCCGTTTTGTTGTAACCAACCGAGTGACGCTTCTCACTTCGCCCTACTCTCGGCGTCCTCCTAGGTTTATTTGTCTATCTCCACCCATTTTCTATTTGTTCTCTATTTCACGCCTATCACGTGGTTTACGTTACATTTTATTGGTGGAATTTATTTTTACGATTTTACCTTATTGGTCATTTCCTTTCACCGTCAACTGTGCAGCAGTCATGTGCCCACCCCCCCTAAAGTTGTATGACCCTTTGGCGTCATAACGGTACAGCATCCTGCCTCTACATATTTTCCTTAAACCTCGCTATTTTCTGAGGCTCCGTGCTGGCGAAGGGATTTTGGGCTTCTATTGTTTACGTATCCGGTCTCGTCTGCCCATTCTATCTTAAGACAACTTTTTCCTTATATTTATTTCATTTGCACGTTGTGCCTATTACAATATTTATTTTGACTTTATTTCATATGTTATTTTTGCCCAATTGATGATTAATAATTTATATGGCTTTTTCATCCCTTTCTTACAGTCTTCTATCGGAAACCTGTGGTTTCCGCTTCACAATACAGGTTCCTTTATCACCTTTACATCTATAACAAATCGTCTGTAAAACTTTTCCTGGAAATATTTTTCGATTAATATTTGTCTAAGCAATTAAAGAATAGCTTGTAGAATCTAATATATAAAAATAAAGAGGGAGTATATGAGAGGATACATGAATGTACAAATCAGAATTTTCTTTAATGTGATTTGTAGAGAAGATTCCTGTGGGACAGAAACCGAAGCAGATTTGTTTGAGTTTACCGCAGCAATTGCCTCTGCAACCAACGTTTCCTGTGTTGCAGTTTGATAGAAGGATATTGCAGCTACAGTTATTGCTGGAAGATTTCCGTAATTACCTGATCCAGCAGGATGAGCTTCCTCTCCGTTTCCATGACAACCGTACAACAGCCGTGCTAGGGAAAAGGAGAATGCTCCTTGAAATTGCCTTCAGTATCTCTGTTGGACTTATTCCCATGAGGCTACATAAAGAATCATGTCTGTGCTCCGCATTTAGGAGAACTCGAGCGTAGAATTGGAGAAGCAAGCGGTCATCATTGTAAGAAGGAAAGATGTGGCAACGGCTAGATTGCCTGCCTTTGGTGGACCTTTGTTGTATCTTTAGGATTTGCGTAAGAAGAAAAGCTATCGTTACGCTTTTATACCCTCCATTGTGGGATACTTTACCTCACTTTATCTATTTAAATGAGGACCCTGATTTTGGAAACCAAAAATGTTTAAAAAAAAAGTTTAAGTATATACTCTATAACACATAACGCACTATGATGTAGCATTTTGGATGAGTGAAGGAACAGCAGCAAGCCATATGCAGATAGGCTATAGATTACGCGGAATTTCGTAACACTGTCAGAATCGAAGACCTCTCACACTGCTAGAACTGCATAGAGAGAGCGATGAACAATCAAGCAAAATGCACTACACAGGGAGTTGTCTTTCCTTTGCGCATGCACCCATGCCATCTGTATGGCAACGTTATATATCATGAAAATTTGAAACACATCTAAAAGACGTAGAGCAAACATAATGAAAAAGAAATTATAGAACTAAAATCATGGAAGATGAGAAACCGCACTAATATTCTTCTTCTTTAACTGCCATCTTATACCATTACGTGGTGACAGGGAATTCCTGTTCCTCTTAACCCGTATGCCCATGGCTGCGGAATCTCTTGGTCAGTGAGACAGAAAATCTAGGATGGGTGATCAGCCCGATACTTGATATAAGAGTGAGAGAAGTTGATGTAAGAATGAGGGCGAGATGAAATGCTAGGAAGTATAATGATGGAGCAATCTGTACACTGCTGGCGTGAGACCGGAGGACCCAAGAAAACCCGCCCCTGCACCATGTTGTCCACAAAAAATATCACCTGACGGTCGCTTGGGATCGAACCCGGAGGGCCTTGGTGAGAGCCAAGCGGTCTGACCGCTCATCCTTGGCAATGGACAGGAATCGAATTTGGAACTTTCAACATTCGAGCCCCACTGTTAGCTGACGGCAAAAGAAGGCAGCACCATCAAGCATTAATTAACTTTAATTAGAGTTAAGTTATAGGTAATACATCATGATTACATCATATGATAAGTATGATAACTTTATTTAAGTTAATTTGTGGACATTACTCATTTCTTCACACTAAGCGTACATAGGCTAAGGTTTTGTATGGATAGAGTCAACATGAAATATTCAGTATCATGGCCAGGATTTGAACCACGGATCTCCTGGTTTCCGTCCTTTCGCTCTAACCCATTGAGCTACCATGGCCAACGTGCCGTCCTGACACTAAATTCTCCAGTTGACTCATATATTCCGGGTAAACCACCAAGGGCTCTCGTATCCGAGATACATCGTCTGTGGCGACTTACTATCGTAAGTACTTGAGTCGCAGGCTTAACCATTAAATTATTATTATTTAAGTTAATTAATGAAAATTAATCATTTCTTCACACTAGCCGTGTATATGCTAAGGTTTTGTATGGACAGAGTCAACATAAAATATTCAGTGCCATGGCCAGGATCTGAACCACGGATCTCCTGGTTTCCGCCCAGTCGCTCTAACCTATTGAGCTACCATGTTCAACGTGCCGTCCTGACACTAAATTCTCCAATGTACTCATATTCCCGGCAAACGACTAAGGGCTCTCGTATCCGACATACACCGTTTGTGGCGACTTACTGTCGTAAGTACCTAAGTCCCAGGCTCCACCATTAAATTTTTGTTATTTAAGTTAATTGGTAAAATTAACCATTTCTTCACACTGGACGGAAACCAGGAAATCCATGGTTCAAATCCTGGCCATGACACTGAATATTTCATGTTGACTATCCATGATAACTTTATTCACTAATACTATAACTCCTCAATATCCACTTGCTACACCCATGTTTCAATGAACTCTGTCCTAAAGGATGCTGCATTTCTTTCGCTACATACATGATCAGTTGATGAAATTCCTCAGATTAATGAGGTAGACTACTTTAGCCTTCAGCTTTTCATAGTTTCCCTAGCTTTCCTAGTAACGGTTTCTGTTCTACGATGAGTCTCCTTCCCTCATTTGTTATTATTTCACACCTTGAAGTTTCATGTATGCTTAGGGGCTGAGCAGTGTTGGCGGGTATCCGAAAATGCAGTACTTACTGAGCGCCTTAGGTTGGCCGACTTCTCTCTGATTCCAACATTGGGAAGCCTTAAATGGGCAACGCGCTCTATGACAGAATCCTCAAGCTATTAAGCTATTAAGCTATTAAGGTAAGAAGTAGTTTGCATTTAATCGAAGTCCCTGATCACATCACATCATACCTTACAAGGATGTGCGGATTAACTGAAACTTTTTTGCGAAGGAAAGCGAAACCATACTTTAAGGAATGAAAACCCGAAAATAATAGTTCATGATTATGTTTGGAAAAATGTAAATATAAGAAATGATTAACTGACAGTAAGAACATATTTTAAGTACCATAAATGTTTCCCTCTGAAAGGTTCCTATCTCTCTTATTCGTTCTCTATGGCTCTCTTTCGTGGTTTCGCGCTAATCAAAATTAAATAAACTGTATCCGGGAAAAGAGCATTTCAAATAATATTCCAGATAAGTTTCGTCTCAAACATATCTTAATCAAGACGATAGCTCATTGTTTCTCTGGCGATGACATGAAAATACACCGTTACTGGAGCGCAACAACTGCACAGGGCTCTAAGGATTTGCAACACCGTGTGGAAGTTAAACAGAGGAGCAACAAATATCTTGGAAATATGTCTGTAATGCAACTAAGTGTGTTTGATATACATATTTGTTACAACGAGTGAGTGAGTGTGTGGTGTTTAAGGGCCCGTCGACAACAAGGTCATTTGGGCCCCTGTTACAACGATATGTGCATTTTGTTTAAAGATACTTTTCCTTCTTCTTTACTATTTATTATTTATTTATTATCCAATTTTATTCCTACTTACCCAAAGGTATATTAGGAATATAGTTTACAAATTTATGAATATAATACAATTTAAAAAAATATAACAAAATTCCTTATCAAGCTGACAGACAGTAAACATCAAGATGAATAATTTAACTTAAGAAATATTTTGTTTAAGAAAGCCTTGAAATATTGATAAGTTTTGTAATTCATCAGAATATGTGTAAGTGGTTTTGAGAAAGTGTAACCTAAGGATTGAAGCAATAATTCAAGTTCGTGTCTTTCAAAATAGAAAAACGGGCAATCAAATAAAATATGAGGGACATCTTGAATATGATTTCCACAAATACAATGAGATGTGGATTTGATTTTGAATCGAAATAAGTAAGCTGAAAATTTGCCATGTCCAGTTAAGTATTGAGTGAGAACATAGGATTAACGAATTTACATTTATGTCTGTCAGATGCTGTTGAGAAATATAAATCCTTAGTCAAAGCACCACAATCACTTTTTAACCAGTATTCATTCCAGTCGTTGATGATTATCTCCTTTAATGTTTGCCTCACATAAGAAATGGGGCATGGAATGTATGTCTCTGGAAGATTTGAAGTCGCAGCTCTCTTTTCAAGTTCATCTACACGTTCATTTCCGGCAATCCCTACGTGTCCTCTGACCCATTTAATACACAGATGAGAACTTCATAATAATTGACTTCTTACTTCAGCTGAAATACGACTGCTGTTTTTGGTATCTTTCAAAGTTGCAATTGCTGCTGTAAAGGCGAGCGGTACATTGTAAGTTGTTGCACCATTTCACTGCTTCACGAATTGGTAATAATTCAGCTTGAAAAACTGAACACTCCTTGGTAAGTCTGAACATGGAAGAATGACATTCTATGGAGCGAGAGAAAACCACAAACGCACGTCCTACATTAGCATGGTTACTAAGTCCTTCAGCTATCCGAGAGCCATCTGTGTAAATGCAGTACTGGTGATATTCTGCTGCACAATCTTCAAGGAGACTAGAGACACCGGTGGCTGGATGAGAAGCTTGTTTAACTGGTTGTTCAAGTTGCAGTTGTGAAATATGTTGTGGCAAGTTTCGGCCATTTCTAATGTTGTTGATATTTGCCTTATATACACCAGTAAGAAAGATGGGTTCAATATTAGCAATAATGAGCGCTGCTGGAGTGGAGATGGTGCGGTATCCTCTTTACTATTTATACAAAAGTATACAAGATTTACTGAGAATGAAACTGTCTTCACAGACTATTTCTAAAAAATTCAAGATAACACTTTAATTTTGGCAAATGCTTTCATATGTGTTATTTATGTTCGCTAGTTAGTTTTAAACAAATAAAGCATAACGAAAATTTTCCACGTAAAGAAACTATATAACAAGGAATTTTCTTGTCTTCCTGCCACATTGTTAGAAGCAGTTGAACTTCTCAATTCCATGTTTGTTATTCCGGCAACCTATCAATGATTTGGGTGTTATTAATTGCATATTATTTCCCCTTCTTCACAGCTAGTTACTATGTATTGTTGTAAATAAGTGGAATAGTTATCACTAGTGGATTAATGGTGGGGGAATGAATATTAAAAAGCATGAACTGCTCTTCAAACTGCAATTAAATTATTTATAATTAAAGCAGTAAACTTTTATGGTAAAAATATTTATATCAAAATTATCCTTTGATTCACATATATAACATTAATTTAAAAACTCATGCAATGATTCCTATTCTAAACCATCTTTCAGAATAGAACATATTCTACAACTTTTGTAATGTTCAACTTAATAAGGATTATTAACATTTAATACAACTTTGCATCTGTGGGTCTAAAGCTTGACGCAGCCCCTGTCACCTAAGAACACTGAGATGACATATAACCTGATGTCAGAAAGCCATTGACACAAACAAATAAATATAAATAAATGATAGATTTATAAATATAAATAAATGACGTGCACCAGAATGGACATATTCAATAATGCTAGCATATACTCCGGAGACCGTCACAGTGACAAGGCCACTCTACGAAGGTCAGTAAACTCCCTTTGCAATCCCTGTAAGCAAAAAACCCTACTCTATTGTGTTTTTTGCCCTAAAGGAAAATTTGGTGCCTTCCAGTCGGAAACCAACCTATTGTTAAAATCCCATGCGTGCTTCTGACAACAGGCTATGAGATTTTGACCAACGCGCAGAGCACATACCTTAGCATAATTTTTTTAACGCGGACCGTTAGAGAAAGCGTCTCTGATGTTAGGTCCGAAACAGGAAATTCTGAACACTGATCTCAAGTGGGGATAGTTACCAGCCAATAGAAAATTGATATTTGTTCATGTGATTTTGCAAACTCCAAGAAATACCTAGAGTGGGGGTTATTCAAAGTGATGGCGGAAAGTAGGTTTTGCTAGTAAGAACACTTCGGTCCTGAGTTCTACTTGAGACGTACGCGTATTCGGCGCCGCCTAAGAAGTATACTTCCGTGCCATGCACAGAGACAAAATGCAATATTTCACAATCTCTCCAGTGAAAGTTAGCACAAATAGTAATATACAGGGAAGACGATAAATATATCTAGTTCGACTACGCAGTGCTACTGCCCCCGTGCTTCACATCACAATATTGACAGTGACGCTAAACACAGCAACGACACCGACAACGACCTTACGGTGGCGAGCGCAGTAGCCTAAGGACGACAATAAACTTCTAATGATGATGATAATGATAATGATGATATATAAGGGCGCTCAACTACGGCGGTCATCAGCACCCTTTAGAAAACTAGTCATGGCAAAAGCCAGATATAAAACTTTCTAAAAACTATACAAGTGTAACAAAATCTATTAAAAATACACGCACATAAAAAAAATCTATCAAAGCCTACTAAAAATTCATTCACCTATTTCACCTTTTTTTCACCTTTCCACCGGCACGGGTCTCCACGCACGGCCTACACGTGGGTGGGCCTGTTGACCGTCTCCCACAACCACAAAGAGGAGCCCAGACGAGGGAGACCTTTGGCTCGGGAGCCCGGGTGCGCCAAACCCGTACCTACCAAAGTAGGCCCCTGGGGGGCAATAAACTTCTGTCTACCAGATCCGAGGCGTCATCATTAACCCACAACCAGTCAGGACGCACCCACTTCTAAGGCACAGATGAGAGTTCTCATGCGGTAGCTACATGTCACCTCGAACCGATTACAATCTTTCTTTCCTTAACCTCCTCACGCCACCTACCCTTAATTGTGAGGCGTCGAGCACAAGGGAGAGCTCGATGTGGTTCGGTACGATCTGGACCGCCTCAAGCTTTGCGAGATTCACATTTATTTCATAACTAACCTTTCAAGTTCACTCTTCTTTACACCAAATGAAAGGGAAGCCTTGCCGAAGAATGATTACCGAAAATCTGAAATGCTGAGGTTGATTTTGAATGCCGAACATTCTCCAGAACCATGAAGTACAAATTGCGCTCTTTGAGTTGCTTTCGCAAGGAGAATTAGTATATTCCTTTTATAAACTATCAAGGTTTCAAGTTCTGAAAAAGGAAAAGGAAGAGTTATGTTCAATTGCGTAATATAAAGCAGGCCAGTCCTAGGCAAATTACCCTCCTAAAATTGAACAAAGTATATTCCAAAATCCGTATTTCCAGCAACAATCCTATCTGCGGTAAAAGTCTATTGAGGGTGGGCAAGCAACAAAATCACTCAGGCTGAACCACAGCCTGCAAGCTCGCTTCCGTAAGCGTAGCAGCCACCATGAGTAAATCCCATCGCGCTGCTGTATTGAGGGAGAAAGAGAGGGGGGCTGGGTGTTGCAGCGCGGCAAAACACCCATTCTTGTCGAATTTAGCAGTATTTTGTTTTATTCACTAAACTGTATTTGTAATTATGAAAGCGTAGAGCCAGACTGAAAAATAGTGGTTTACCGGGAGAAACATGAGTCAGTTGAAGAATTTAATGTCATGTTGGCACGTTGGCCATAGTAGCTCAAATGGTTAGAGCGGCTGGACGGAAACCAGAAAATCCGTGGTTCAAATCCCAGCTATGGCATTGAATTTTTCAGTCTGGCTCTACCCTTTCATAGTGCGTCCTACACACGGCTAGTGTGAAAGAACAATTAATTTCCATTAATTGTACCTAATAGTGGTCCGAATTATAAATCCCGGGCCTTAAAGTACTTACAGCATAGTAAGTCGCCATTAACGTAGTTGTCTCATGTGTTTATGAGAACTCCTAGTGTTTTACCGGGAGAAACACGAGTCAGTTGAAGAATTTAATGTCATGTTGGCACGTTGGCCATAGTAGCTCTAATGGTTAGAGCGGCTGGACGTAAACCAGAAGATCCATGGTTCAAATCCCAGCTATGGCATTGAATTTTTCAATCTGGCTCTACCCTTTCATAGTGCGTCCTACATACGGCTAGTGTGAAAGAACAATTATTTTCCTGTATTTGTAATTTCCCTGAATATATTCATACCTCACATCCTTCTTAGAAACTAAAAAAGCAGATATTGAGGTACAAACATTTTTACCAAAGGTTAATTTGTATTATATTGTAATAAAAATTAAGATTTTTACAGTGTTCGGAGGCAATATTTACATCTTTAGGGCATATTACTTGATAAATAATCAATACAGCTTTAACATATAAGTCAGAAAATTTGGATCGCAGGTTACATTTGCTCAAATGAATTTAAGAAACTAATGGCTCAAAAAAGTAGAGTCAACCAAACATTGCAGGGAGAGTGAATGAAGGCGCGGTAATTCTTGCTGATTGTACATTAACGGATCGAGGGAATAAATATCAGTTGGGAAAATGGGAGGGTTGTTGTGCCACGAAATAGGCCGATGCTTGTCGGAATGGCCTGACATGCTAGCAACCTGAAAACAGTAACTCCTTAATGGTAGTTACAGTAGCCATTGGCACGATAATCTCGTTTATCCGGCCTAGGTGGGAATATAGGTAATTCGGATTGACGTATACACTGAGAATTGAAAGAAAACAGGAAAGAATTGAGTCATACTATAACGCGTTTATGATACCTTTTTGGAGGTGTGGAAACTAACGAAATACAGCAGAGCTTTGTTTTCTGTGAAATTCTAAGCATGCGACTGATGGTGTCAACATTACATACGTGTTATATGGATTATCGGAAACACATATTTTCTTTATAAAAACGCAACAACAAAAATAAATCCAAATAAACTGGAAATTCCGATTTATGACAGCTGATTAAACGAGATTCCTGTTGTGACTTAAAATCTTTGTTTTTGTAGGTACGCTTCTTTGCATTTAAAATTCCTGGTGCATGAAATGTTACAAACTACAGCAATCTACAGAACCATGACCGTAAAATGTGTAAGGCCATGCTTCATGGTACATTATTTCAATGCAGCTGTATGCTATATTATCAACTAAACCTTTTCAAGCAGTCTATGAGAATTATTCCTTGAAAATCCCACAAACCGTGGCCACCACTTTACCAGCTGACAAAATGGTCCTTGCCTCCTTTGTTGCACTTTCTCCAGCTTTTGTCCATTGTTGTGACTGCTGTTTTGACTCTGGTCTGTAATGATGTAACCAATTTTCATTCAGGGTCACAAATCGCCGCCAAAAGTCCTGCATATTGGGAATAAACATCGCCAGACACATATTGGAAGTGCTCTTCCAGATGCACTTTTGGTCGACTGTGAGCAATAGTGGCACCATCTTCCACACAGCTGTTTCATTGCCAATTTTTTATGAAAGATATTGTGCACTCGCTCGGTTGAGATTCCTACAGCCTCAGCAGCTCACGAATTTTGAATCAGCGGACTTGCATAACCAGATCTTGGATTTTTTCAATGGTGTGCTTTGTGGTGACCTCAGTTGGGAGACTCGTGTTCGGTTTTCTTCACCATGTTTAAATTCATTGATCCAAACGTAAATGGTATTCAATGTTGGTGCAGTGGCCGCACGAACATCATCTAATTCAGTTTTGACTTGTGCGACAGTCCAGCCCTTCAAATGAAAATGAATATGTTTAATAACAACACGAAACTCTGTCTTTTTTTCATTTTCAAGAGCAGCTGTTACATTGACCAATGAACTGTATATTGTTACACATTTAAATTTTCTGTACACTCTTTTAAATAATCAAGCTTACCAGCCTCAAGTTGCAACAAAATATTTCCATTACTTCGTAGGAATTTACAAGAATTATGAAAACACCCTCGTAAAGTAGGAGAATAGCGACTTGCACAATCTCGTTTCTACCATTCCTACTTACAACAATGAAACGAAGTTGCCTAGATAGAGCGATGAACGAACCATGGAACAAAAAGCTACGCAGTGTTCACGGGGAGTACGTTTTCCTTTGAGCAAGGAATGTGCGATGAAATCTAAAAGCACACCTGAAATATGAGAAGGAAAATATAGAAAAGAAATCATAGTAAATAAGAAACCACTGCATAATTCGCCCATCGTTAAGGTAAAACCACAAAAGATCAAATGGTTGGTGCGGTCGGTTGACAAAAACAACTCTGAACCTCCAATTGCAAGCCTCACATTATCAATAGATTAATATGGCATAGTATTTGGAGTGGTTATAATGGTGTGGCAGATTTATGGCACGCGATGTGGCGACATATTTGAAGTAGGATTTGTTGTCGTGTGGTCCACGCCTCAAACGCGCGAAAGGTTTCGCGTTTCCCTCGGTGGCAACGCGTTGAGAAGCCAAACCTTACCTCCATGTAGAAGCGATGAACTCTACTGTCTTGAGGCCGTGAAGAGGATGGTCTGGAAGATTTCAGTAATTTTTCCTTCCGGTAACTGCGGCGAACGATGAGATGTGAAACCTCAATGTCGTGGCATCGATACAAAAGGGATTTTGTGTTTGGGCAACTATGAAATAAAATTATGAACACCGTTTCACTTTACATTTAGTTATTTCTCGACATATTTTTCTTCACATGCGACTTTTTCACTGGTATAGCACTTTACTAACTTTTAATGTTCTCCTTCTCTTTGTGAATGATGCAACGGTTTTCCACCTAAGTTTACTAAACGTTAATGAACGGTGAACTCCACTAACTTCCTCTAGTTTCAAGAGCCTTTAACAAATACACGTCTACACGCTTCGAAAGTACAAGCAAGAAGAAGAAAGAAATTGAAGTATAAAATTATTGGTTCTTTTTTCTGTTTCGTTGCTAGGTTACCGAAATACTAAATTTTGATTGGTCCGACGTCACAATTTGTGTAGATTTAGTTTCCGGAATTTTATGAATTTTGGATTTTAATAAACCTAAGCATTCTTTGCAATATCTACATGGCCTACTTGGTTATTGATTTACATTGAATTTCAGATGGCTGTGTTTACTTTATATATCCATATATGGAATTTCAAAATATATTTACAGACCAATATGCAATATCAGCTTTAAATTAATACATAAAAATGTAACTTATTAACAAGAAAACAAAATTTAGTTAAATATTAACAGACAAAATTCTCTGTACCGTAATTTCTTTCAACTGACGTTTGCTGTGCTCTTTGAACTGGAACTTTCTGGTATTCTACTAGACAAGGGTGGGACGTCTCGACAAGTACTAGCATGGTAAGACGTCTTTGTGATCTAGCACTAAACTTCATTTTGCCGACAATTTAAGTAGAACTCGACGGCCCAGATGAAACCTGACGAAGCTACGGCTCTGGGCCTATTTACACAAGCGTATGTCTGCCTTGCTGTATTTGTCTCATTAGCGACTTCATTCGGTGCAGGGAGTCGGTGTTTTAAAGCCACGCTAATGGCCGCGTTCTCATGTGCACCCCCTACTCATTACCGCTGTCTCCTTATTCACAGCACTCGAGCACCATTGGGTCATTTCCAGCACACCGTTCCTTATACTTATGTGGATCTTTCCTTTAACTTTGCATTTTGCCTTTGGGAAAAACATTTATTTTATTGTAGCTTAAAAATATTCACAATAAACGCGCAGCGTTTTCTGTTAGAAAGCTGTTGGTTTTACTTAAAATGCTGAAAAACGTGAAAAAAAAATGTATTGTAATAAGGTAGTACCAAAATAATTTTAAATACAGGGTGTATATAAATGAATATCGGAGTTTTAACTATTTATAATATTTTTTTACATTCAACTTACAGTTATAAATGATATGTCAAAAGAAAAAGCAACTCAAACAGTTTTACCAAGAACTTATAAATATTCAATGTGACTACTCTTTGTCACACGGCACACATCAAGTCTATAGCCGAGTTCTTCCCAAATGTTGATAAATGTGTATTCGGTAATTGTAGCAACAGCTGCTTTAATCTGGTTTCTTAATTCAGGGAGGTCAGCTGGTAATGGAGGTACGTACACACGATCCTATGTAGCCCCAATGTAGCCCCAAAGGTAAAAATAGCATTGCGTTAGGTCAGGGGAACTGGATGCCCTATTATTGGGGCCCTTGCGGCCTATCCAACGCTTGGGTACAGTGACGTTCAACCAATCGCGTACTTCGTTATACCAGTGAGCTGGCGCACTATCATGCTCGAAAATGAAGTTCTCTGGCTCATTTTCTTCAAACTAAGGGAAAAGCCAAGGTAAGAAGTGCCAGTTATGGTAAGTTCACCAAAAAAGAAAGGCCAATAAACTTTTTGCCAGCATACGGTCCTGAAAACTTTCACTCTTGGGGAATCTCATTGCATTTGTACCATCTCGTGAGGATTTTCTGAGCCCCAGATGCGCACATTATGTGTGTTAACATGTCCAGTAAGGTGAAAGGTAGAATCATCACTGAAGACACCCCGATCCATAAAATTGACATCGTCATAAAACAACATGTCGTTTGCGAAGTTGGCACGCAATCCGTGGTGTGTCGGCGTTAGATACTATAATAACTTTAAACGGCAAGGACGTAGCCGTAAGCGTTTTCTTACAACTTTCCAAACAGTCGACACAGGAACTTGCAATTCACAACTAGCCTTCCGGACTGATTTCCTTGGGCTGTGAGTGAACGACTCTTTGACTCGCTCAATAGTCTCTTCTCTTACTCTTGGTCGTCCCGTGCTCTTCCCTTTTAAAAGGCAGCTGGTATCTTCAAATTGATATCCCCTACGAAGGTTATCACTAGGAGGACCACAACCGAACTTAATGCAGAACGCATGTTGCACATTGACTACAGATTCGGTCTTTGCAAGCTGCAAAACACAAAAGGCTTTCTGTTTCCTAGTCGCCATCTTTGCTACTAACGCTGTCTAGCGGATTGCGGCAGAAACATTGCACGCACATGCGCTCTGGTGCCAAAACACAAAACTATCTGAGTTGCTTTTTCATTATAAAGAGTTAAAACTCCGATATTCATTTATATATACACCCTGTATTTTGAAGTTAAAAGCACGGGCTTGCACATGAAGCGTAATAAGCGCAGCGTTGCATGAACATGATTACAATCTGACTTTATAAAACATCTGAATATATGGGCAATATCAACTGTTAATCACACGGCATAGAAAAACGAGTACATGCAATGAATATTACATACAATCACTTCAAAGGTACATTCTAACTTGGTGCAAATAAAGTTTGATGGATAAGGTAAATTTGAATAATATTTGATGTCACTCAAATGCATGAAAATAACTCATTGCCTCTTGGCATTGATTTTCCACAGAAATATATTGTTTACAAAAGTCGCGTTTTTAAAGCCGCAATGGGTGTTGTGGACATATGTTTTCAACTTGTGTTTCTTCGGAAAGGAATTCCAGCCGTTTGACTGTGTAAAGTAAGAGGACGTCCTTTGTCATGAACACTGTCCTGCCTCTATCTAGAGTTTAAGGTCCAATCATTTATTCTGTCAACTTTTGCATAAATACCACAACAGATAAACAAAAACATACCCACAAAAAATTTAAACCTCGTTTACAAAGACAATTTATGGTGATTAATTCTTTTTTCTATGGAGTAAACTTTTCCAAGATACCCCCTTTATTTGTTTGAATTTTCCTATACTTACACTAATTAAGAATACGCTATGCATTTTTATCTCCTATCCATACATAGAGAACGGATTTGAAAAGGCATCATATAGAGACCAGCTCTTAGAAGTTTTGACTGCTTTATTTCCTTAATCTCTTTACACCTCTATAAAATTATCTATAAAACAAGTTGTGTAAATGTTTAATTCGATTTACATTAACTAGGTAGAGTAATGTAAAAATAACGGGCGATTCAAAAACCTCCGAACCGGCTGAATAGTGTTGTACCTCTCCGCATCTTTAGCGCTCGTCGCCGACCGCTTTCACACTAATGCGAGGATGAACCCATTCAATATTACTAAACCTACATTTAAAGGCTCTACTTATCAGATTTATGATAAGAAGACCTGAACCTGGTCCCATCTTAGTCCATATATTGCTCACCGCTTCAGGTAACCAACCATCACTCGCTATAGTTCACGTTGTGAAATTCTTCCAATTGCATGACGGATATTTTGTTTTAATTCTTCCAGATCTGTTTAACACTCAGTCCTGGTATAGTGAAATATAGCACTGATCAATATAACATTTGAAGGTGTTAATTGCAGATTATTGAAATCACAGAAATAAACAGTTGAGTTGCAACAATAACGGATAATACAAAATGGAAGGTAAAACATTGATTTAAAGTTGCATTATATACTGCAAATCCATCTCAAACTCATTGAACTTCATTCCTGTTGAACAATGTTGAAGGTAAGTGGGGAAGCTCCACCATGCTTTCGCGAAATGAAAAAGTGAGTAGTGATGTTTTGTGCCGTATATATTAGGTGCCGTTCTCAAGAAGGAAGTCTTTTATCCACCAAAAAGAGATTATACTTAGGGTTAACTTTCCAGTAGTCTTCTCAAAGTAGTACGATAGACAGAAAGTGGGTGTCGTCTTCTATTTAAGGTTCCCCAGCTCAGCAGGAAACCACCGAAGTGTCAGATTGAAGACATCGCCTTCCTGTGGCAGTGAATAGGATGAAAATTGGCAGAGAGAGAGTAGGGTGCAGACAGCTACCCTCCTAACTATAAGACTCGCAATATGGGATTGATTGGCACGCCTTGTGTCGTCAGACTTCTCACATATGTAATTATATTTGGCAATGGAATTACTAACTCTGATTTAGACAGTTTTCAAAATTATTTTTAAACATATTTTCATTACTAAAACTATTCTCCCAATTACTAATGGCAGAATAAGATTGAATAAAATTGTAGAGAGTGAACAACCTTAATTGACTCCTTGATTTATTTTTAAAGTGAAACTGCTAATATTGTTCATTACATTAATATTTATGGTAGGTCGTATTAACATTTTCTTAATTATTTCTATTAAGTGTGCCCAGCGTAGATGGTAGAGTGTCTGCCTCACGTTCCAGAGGTCCCGAGTTGGAATCTCGGTTAGGGTGAGCTCCGGGTTAAGTTTTTTCTTCGAGGTTTTCCCTTATCCTGGAAGACAATGTCACGTAGCTCTAACTTCCATGGACCCCAGAATCATTTGAGCATCATTTCACCAATTTCATTCAACGTCCGATATGACTTAAATTTGGAGGATGTAAGTTATATAAATATATATTAAATGTCCCGGTATTCCTCTCTGGTAATCAATAAATAATATACGTGTTTCTAGATTATGTTCTCTTGGTTTTTTCTATTATTTCTTGAAGGCTATCAATAAAGTATATACATGCCCCAAATTTACAAAGTCCATTTTGACTTCGTCTCACCATATTCTCTGAAGTTTTACGGAGATGATATGGAATTGAGAGGTTATTTCCAGCAAGATGGAGAAACGTGCCATATATCTAATGACACCATGGAACTTGTAACCAGTTTCTTTGATAATCGAATAATCCCAAAAGGTCTGAAGCCCCCCAGATCCCCTGACCTAACCTGATTGATTCTAAAATAAAACCTGAAGCTTTCCTGGCGACGAATACGCTCACTTTCTTCTCGGGCAGCCAGTCAGGTGAAAAGTTGATTAGATATCAACGTTTCGGGAGTGTGCATCTCTCCCATCATCAGGATATTTATAAAATGTTGTAACCACAAAATGAAATACTGGATACAACACAACTATAAACAAAGACAAAACACCATCAAAATTCGAATTACTGAACAAAAGACTGTTTTCAGTAAATTAAATTCCAGGTCAGGAGATGGTGTGAGTATAGAAAATTGTGTCAAAGAAACGTAACTACTTAACTTGATTATCAAGCTGTATTGATCTTTGTTTCTTAATTCGACGGATTTCCATTTTTAATGCCAGTTTCCAAGAGGAGATGAACTGAAATCCAGCATCACGATTAAGCATGCTCCTTTCAGAGGAAATCACCAAAGCCTCCTTAATTCTCCGCTCCCAGTAACTGTTGCATTTTCCCAAGATGGTCGTCTCCCGAAAATTGGCTCTATGGTCGTTATCAAAACAATGCTCTGCCAGCCCGGACTTCTCAGGTTGCATTAAACGAATGCTGTGTTCATGTTCGATTATTTTAGTAGCGATGGTCCTTCCAGTTTTTGCTATATACGGTGTCCCACATTTACAGGGAATGCGGTACACTCCCGGAACTTGGAAGTCCAATTTGTCTTTCACTGGTATCAACAGATATTTAATCTTCGGATGTGGCTTGTAGATGGTCGTGATGTATTTGGCGAGAATTCTGCTGATTCTGCAGGATAGATTGCCGGTAAACGGGATGCAGGCTGTAGCGGTAGGTTTATTTGACACTTGCTGTATTACAGGTTTCCCTTTCCTAGCTTTGGTGATCGAGGCTTCAACGTCGTATTCGGAGTAGCCGTTTTGACGGAAAGTGAGTCTCAGGTGCTGTAATTCTCACTGGATACTTCTTGTTGAGGTATCTAAAAATAGTGTTTAAGGATAGGCCACGGACAATTGATGTTCTCAAGGAATCCATTCAAACCGAAATAAGTAACTTTGGCGAGGATACTATCCGTAAAACTACAGATACCATGTTGAGGCTAGTGTCCTGGTGGAGGACACTTTCAACATTTTCTCTGAGATGTAAATAGTGTAATGTATTGTGTATTATATTCTCCCAAAGTTGCAGTGTATCCTATTATTCGGTCAAAGTTCATACTCAATTGAAATGGTTCAGGTTTATATGGATCACACTATATAAACTTCTGAACCCTGATATTGCACTTCTGAGAAACGACCGTAGAAGGCCATGGGAATAATTTGATTATGCGTAAAATATTTTTATATCAAACGTTTTCCTTGCGCAGGTTTTATAACACTTATATTTTAAGTACAATGTAATTCAACTTTTATATACATTTTAATATCTTAAATATTATAATATGAATATTATATTAGAGCATGCTAGAAAATGCTTAACTCTCTGTATTATTTTAGAAATGTAAAGTTCTGCATAGTGTGGAACAAAATAGGTTTCCGATCTTATTACGCATTGTTAATGAAAGCCGTGTTTCTCTAATAGCAATAAACGATATGGCTTTCATATTTCATCGTTATCTTGCTATCATATTTATACACATTAGCAAAGAAATGGTTACTCTCATAACGCAGGTAAAAACAAACGAACGTGCTTTGTTTCCAGGTGGAGGAAATATAATCGTTATGACTACTAATTCTAATTATTGCATTCTGAACTGCTTTTATAGAGCGGTGTATTAGGTAAATGGCACATACATATTTTTCTTGTCCAATAAAATCCAAACATTCCCAAAAAGAAGAGATAGTACTTTGAAAAATAGCAAAATTATGATGCAGTAAAACAAAAAACAAATTATGAGTAAATCTTACGACCTTGATAACCACAATTAACAAAAAATCTTGCATTACTCCACACTAGAAAAGGAAGGGCTATATAGGTGTACCCGAAGCGTTTATTAGCGTTTATTAGCAGTGCGCTTTTATGTCGAAGTGAGATTGAATTACAAATAACAATCCAAGGGCCGTATCGCATAATTGCTTGCTCAGAAGGAAAAAAACTAATTATCTGTTACTCGCTCAGTAGTGAATGATACTCAGGAATCCTTGAATACGATAAATTTAGAAGTAGAGGCAACTACGAGTTTGCGAGATGCGCTTCATTGCTAAATATGACAATTATGTCAAATCCTTGAAGACGAATACTGTGCGCAGCACTTACATCTCCGAACTTTTGAGAATTTGAAGTCCTTCAGCCACAGTTTGTTTAATCAATTACAGCCGTTCACAGCTCTCCATTCATTTGAAGTGTTACCACATTGTAAATTAGTGAGGTAGCTACATCCTTCGTTGAGTAATGGTCTCCTACACAGTCTATTGGTGACTTAGAAATCGTCTGCAACAGCTTTGTTATCAAATGCATTTCTAGAGTAGGTCTGAGGAAGATTAACCCGAAGGTGTGAACAGAGTAATCCCTCTCCTCCTCGTTTGCCTCTTGGCCTCCCTCTCCGTAACTACTAGCACACATACAGAATGTCATGGTTGCCTTGTGGTATGGCACCCTACTCCACCACATTTGTTATTTGCCGGCCAGAAAACGCATTAATAATTCCTTTAAGGACAACCGTTGCTACCGTCAAAAACGTTTTCTTCTACCGCTCATATTCGGGACCATTCCAAACAGGCTATACCAGATATCTGCACTTCGCGATCTTTCGAGAACAATTTTACTGTTACCAGCAGGGTATTGTGACTTTGTGGGTTCGGAAATTAAAAGTCCAATTGTACAACTCAAAAATGTTCTTTATTTCCACCGAATTACAGTCGGAACACTTGCCGATTACACAGTATTACGTAATGCACACAATTACAATTCACCAGTTCGTCCGTCACAGGTCCACTCTGTACTCGCAATTACGCACAACTCATCTAATGCACGTTCATAGTCTTCCGGTCCGTTCTCTCACTGGGCGCTCCTCACGGCTGCTCGCCAAGAATTGAACACACTCGCCACTGCAGCCCCTTTTATAGGAATATCGTCGTTTACTGGAAGTCTCGTGGTTCAGTGAATCATCACGAAGGTTCGAGTCGGCAGGGGGAGGGGGAAGAGACGGCACAGTGACGTTTTTCCACCTACCCCTCGTTACTGTTACAAGATAAATGGGTAGGCATGGCCGAATACTTCCTTTCTGGCCCACCTGCTGGCCGGTTCTATCGGGAGTTCACGTTCGGTTGACAGTATATAAGGAAGCATTAAGTGGCAGTTCATTCGATCATCAGCCGCCCAGTAGTGAGGTGGTAGCAGTTAGTCAGCCCAACTACTAGAGAAGTTATTAATTGCTCTGTGCATTTTGAAAGGTGCAATTAAATATAAGTTGGTGCTTTACGAATATTTTTTTGCGACGAATAAAGTGATTTTAGTGCAACTTGAGGTTTTTTTTTTTTTTTTTTTTTTTTTTTTTTTCCTAAGAGTTTTCCCCGGATGTTGGGTTTGTTTGTCACAAAGGGAGGGGAAGTTGGTGAATGTGTTAAAACATTGTAAGTAATCTTCTTCAGGAATATTTTAGAGGTTGAACAAGCGCTGTAGGTGCATTGGAATGATTGGCAACTAAACGTCTTGTGTATATACTCACATGATATTTTTTACCTTCCCTGGCACAACGGTTGCTATAAACGTTTATTCTCCAATCTACTTTATAAGAATGGTTTTATTACATGTATTTGATTAAAATAAAATATTCGTAAGACACTTGCATGTGGAATAAGTCTTTGTGAGCATAATTTGTTGATGAATGTGCAGAAAAAGTCATATGGAGGTAACACTTCGATATACCAGATGAGTCAGCTGCTCCTATTTATTCTTATCTATGCAACTCGTAGTTTATAGTCTAATGCGTCAGCACAAAAGCCGTAATTGCAGCTCTGCCCTTCTATTCGATAATATACGACCCAGCATTAATGCTTACAGCCCTGAATGGGGACCAAGAAGCTGCAAAAGTGCTTAAATAAACAACGGTTTTTCATGCATATAATATTATCAAGGTGATAAACAAATGCTTTCCCAATAAGTGACATAGAATATGTGACAGCTGATCGAGATGGTTAGCTGTGGGCATTATGATGCTGCAAGGGCTAGGTTGGAAACAACGTTACACCGCCGCCGCCGCCACCACCACCACCACCACCACCGCCACCGCCACCGCCACCGCCACCGCCACCGCCACCGCCACCGCCACCATCATAGCCCGCCTCGGTAGCGTAGATGGTAGCATGTCTGCCTCACGTTCAAGAGGTCACGAGTTTGAATCTCGGCCAGGGTGAGTTACCTAGATAAGTTTTTTTCGGGGTTTTCCCTTATCCTGAAAGACGAATGTCGGGTAGCTCTAAGCTCAATGGACCGTGGACTCATTTGAGCATCATTTCACCAAATTCATTCACCGTCCGATATAACTTAACGTTGGGGCGGACGTTAATGATAAAAAAGAAAAGAATCATCATTATTGTTTTTTTTTTCTTTCTCCGATATAGGGATCATGCTTAACTTTGTGACCATTTATAATCTGTATCGTATCTGGTGTTGAAAACCATATAACGTAGTTTTTTTTTTTTTTTTTTTTTTTTTTTTTTTTTTTTTTTTTAAGGAACATTAAATGTTTCATGCTTAAATCTTATACTTCACTTTTTCTACTGACAAAGGAGTTGTGAAAGTTTTAACTTCTCGTTTAAACAGATAAATAGATTATCAATGTGTGGATTTCAACAACGCAGTAAGTGTTCAAAATGAACAACCCCGACAGTATTTGAGAGGTTTCAAATACTGAACACTTACATAGATAATAAAGTGTTAATTGACGCCAAACACTGAGGCAGGTGCAAGTAGTTAAGCCACTACTACTATGAAGTGTTTGCAACTTTGTTGAATGGGTCAAACACAATACCAACTATCTACTACGAACTATATATATTCCAAGTGGAAAACATGCTGATTAATGTATTTTATAAACACGTATTATAATACTTATTTTATAAAATTAATTATTTATAATTACTTATTTTATAAAATTGTTATTTTATCATAATATTGTCACAAACGACTGTATTTACTCTCTGGTGACTCAAGTAGTAGGTGTGACGTCACTCCCTCCCCTCCTTTATGACTAGATGAATAATCTTTAAGCGATAGACGCTCTCTCTGAAACTGCCAGCTGATGGGGTAGGATGATTTTGTAGACAGCTCCACTTCTGGACAGGTAAACGGCCATTATGGCCACCTTTGTAAATCTGTTTGTTGTAGTAAATATTCTTATTAAGTGAATTCCACTTTTAATTAGCTTTACCCTACCTTTTTACCAATGAACCATTATAGAAAAGATCCCATCCTCTCGCTAAAGCATGTAGTTCTGTTCCGAGTGTTTGTTCCCAAGTGTTCGACCTGACCACTGTTCCTTAATTATTCACAAAGTAAGAACTGGTCGTCAAAATATCAAATTATAGAGGTAAAAGTAACGAAATTTCTGAGCTGGACACGAAGGATTGGAACCCAACTTATGGTGGCAGAGTGGCGACGTAACTGGTATAATACTGTGACTTTGTGGGTTCGTGAAATAAAAAGTCCAATTACACCACTCAACAATGTTCTTTACTTCCACCGACTTACAGTTTAACACTTGCCAATTACATAAAATTACGTAATGCACACAATTACAGTTCACCCGTTCGTCCGTTACAACTTCACTTGTACTCGCGATTACATAAACTCCGATACACATACACAGTTCGTACAGTCTTCCGTTGCACAATCTTTTCGTTCATTAACACGTCACTGACTAACTCTTACACCAAGAACTGCGACTGTCTCCTCGCTCACACTCACTAACCAACTGACCAACTGACACAACTGACACACTCCGTCTATCTGTAACCCTCTTTATATAGGAATATCGCCGACTTCTGGTGTTTACAAGATTGTTCTAGTAACAGAAAGATCGAGAACCAGGTGTAAGGAAACATACGGCACAGTCATGTTTTTCCCCAGACCACAGCCTGTCACCACTATAGGACAAACGAGGCGAGGGCGTGGCTAACCGAACCTCCCCTCTGTCTTCCGCTCTCAGCTGCTTCACAGGGTGTTCCAACGGTCGCGTTACACTGCTCCCTCCTCAAAGCTGTTCGCCCCGAACAGCCCCATCGTAGCGTGCAAGGCGGTCCAGGTGTACCACCAGCATCTGCTCGGAGTCTCAGCCAGAAGTAGCGCTGCCGTAGTTTGTGAATCATACGGTTCGCTCCCAGGTGTCCTACTGAAGTACCGGCGTGCACTTCCTCCAAGACTTCCGGGACCTTACTCCGGGGAAGTACCAACTGTCCTCTCTGCGCCTTCCCATCGGGTGACTCCCATACCCGGAACAGCACGCCCTCTCTGGTCTTCAACGAGTCCCATTGGGCCCAGTGCGACTTGTAGGTGGCGCTCCTCGGTGCGATGTCCTCCCAGGTTGGTCTCGTCCCTGCGTCCACTTCCCTCAAGAGTGGCCCCAAGTCTGCGTCCGCCAGCTGCTCCCTCCTCAGGCCTGCGCTATCCCAGCCTTCAGCAGGCACTGCCACAACTACTCGGACTGCTGCGGCACGCTCCTTCTCTTCCACTCTTGTGCGCTCATGGCCGTCCTGGATCTGCGGTAGGACACCTCCAATGTAATGGTCGCTAGCGTCTGTGTCCACAATGAAGGCGCCACCCGGCTGTGGGAAACCCAAAATTGGAGCACTGCACGGGGTCCCCTTCGGGTGCTGGAAAGCGTCTTCGGCGTCCTCCGTCCACACATAAGGCCGGTTTTCCTCCGTCAGGCGGGTGAGGGACTTTGCGATGTTGTCGGCCTTTTCCTCTAAATCATTAAGGCGGTCGTCTACTTGACCCGTCCGCTTGCCCAGGTTCGTGCCGTCATCCCTCACGCCGGCCAACCGTTCCTCAAACTTGGCGGCGAGAGCCTCGTTCGCCACCTTCATTTCGGTAGCCAGACGGTCATTCGCTGCTCTCATTTCCGTGGTTAACTCGGCCTTAATTTGTTGCATCTTCTCGGTGATGTTGTCCCTAGCCGTCCTGATTAGTTTCAGTTCCGCGGCCAGGTTATTTCTAGTCTCCAGCTTCTCTGTTAATTCGGCCTTCATTTTTTCCATCTTCGCTGTTAATTCGGCCTTCATTTCCATCATCTTCTCCAAAATAATTTCCAATGCCGCGTCCATGGCTGTAATGTTCGGTGATGTTATCTTCCCGCTTCCTGACACCAGTGTGACTTTGTGGGTTCGTGAAATAAAAAGTCCAATTACACCACTCAAGAATGTTCTTTATTTCCACCGACTTACAGTTTAACACTTGCCAATTACATAAAATTACGTAATGCACACAATTACAGTTCACCCGTTCGTCCGTTACAACTTCACTTGTACTCGCGATTACATAAACTCCGATACACATACACAGTTCGTACAGTCTTCCGTTGCACAATCTTTTCGTTCATTAACACGTCACTGACTAACTCTTACACCAAGAACTGCGACTGTCTCCTCGCTCACACTCACTAACCAACTGACCAACTGACACAACTGACACACTCCGTCTGTCTGTAACCCTCTTTATATAGGAATATCGCCGACTTCTGGTGTTTACAAGATTGTTCTAGTAACAGAAAGATCGAGAACCAGGTGTAAGGAAACATACGGCACAGTCATGTTTTTCCCCAGACCACAGCCTGTCACCACTATAGGACAAACGAGGCGAGGGCGTGGCTAACCGAACCTCCCCTCTGTCTTCCGCTCTCAGCTGCTTCACAGGGTGTTCCAACGGTCGCGTTACAATACCTTTCAGCCAACGCAACCTTGCTAGCTGAAATTTCTATACGAATATGTAACCGCAGACCTCCGACTCCACCCTCGAATATTTACACTTATTTACATTTTTTACAGCATCATACAGTGTTTTGAGCGTGTTTTGGTAGTTTTAACGCAAATACAAAACTGAATCTGCCATTACAATTACTGTATGAGCTAAAAGCTGCCATAATTTGTCTAAGAAGTGAAAACTATCTAATTCTTAGTACTTTTGACATGGCTGTATCACCAAAACACTGAAAATTTAAAACCAATTGGTCCCAACGTGTGGATCTGCCATTTTGTGTTCCAAAGTTACTGTCAACTGATGCATGTCATAGGTTGTTCCTTCAGGGGCGTGTTTAAAGGTGTGTGTGAATGTGTGTTAATAAGAAAAGGTTACAAACTTGTCCAAAACTGCTAAAGAAGGTTTCTGTGTCTGGGATAATGTTTTGGAATCGACATACAGTAATTGCTTTCTATTCCATACAACACTTATGCATTGAGTTATCTACCGTTTCTCTATAAACTGCTCTGAAAATCATCCATTAGAAGGTATTCAAGATATTAAATATTATTCCAATTCCCATTAAATATTAAAAAACCCGTAATAAACCATAACCCATCACTATAAAAATTATTTTAAATATCTGGTCCTCTCGTACTAAGATATTTAATAAAATTAAAGATAGAAACCAAAATATTAATTTTTCGTTAAATTCATATGAAAATTTAATAAATCCTAATATTGCTAGGTCACATATGTGACTTAGCACGTTGCATAAATTCAAAAATAATAGGAACAGCTGACTCACTCGGTATATCAAGTTAGACCCATTTTTAAATTTTAGACTGATATGATCACTGGGAGCTGTTCATAGAACGAAAATGTGATGCGACAGCCTCCATGAGACAAATATCAAGGGCACGCGTTCAAATTCGATAGAGATTGATGGACACTTTGGTCGTAAACAGCCTTAGTTTGGCTTCTTTCAGAAGATGAGTAATGCGTGTGGTTTCTGTCATAGATGTATGCCTTATAAGGAGGACCCTCAGGGTAGTATGAGAAGTCTCGGCCAAATATAGTATGGTTGCTCAGAACCATATCGATTGGAGAGTATCCATAGAATTTCAATTTATTTATTTTACGAAACAATACCATAGAGCCCTGAAATATTTTATTTTACTGCTTCGCTAATTCAGCAGCAAAATAGCCGCTACGCTCGCCTGACGTTACTAATTGGAGTAACTGATTACGCAGAATACTTTCATCTATCAAGTCTTTATTTCTATGTTAACCATTCAGTTTAAAGTTGTTAGCATACCACGTAGGCCACTAAAATAATTTACTGGCATTATGGGATCTCAGTACTCTGGTGTAAATCGGTGGATTCTGTGTACTAAGTGCAGATGCTGTGTAAATACCGCCTGAGCTTTACTGCTCAGTGAGTAATATACTGAGAAACAAATAAACCTCTATAATTGACCAGTAACACGAGCTGAGTCGCAAGTTTTGCTCATATTACATAGATAGAATTTTAAGCACACGTTTTCTGGCAAGCTTTATTATTTTCAAAATATCAATGGGATAAATTTTGAGAAAATTATGCTACTTTTGGGTTATTTATTTGTAAACTTTCTAAAATACTAACGTTTACATCTCGCTGTATATCAGAAACTGGCAGAGGTGCTGTATGCCCACGACAAGAATGCTAGAAGGGTATGAAGGGCAGAGGAGCTTGAACTGTTTATCTGCTCCGGTAGCGGATCTGTTTACTAGGAAATGAGTGAATGAGAGTGTATATGAGTCACCCATGCTGCGAGATCTACTGTATGCCCACGACAAGAAGGCTAGAGGGATATGAAGAATAGAGGAGCTTGAACTGTTTATCTGCTCCGGTAGCGGATCCGTTTACTAGGAAATGAGTGAATGAGAGTACGTATGAGTCACACATGTTGCCAGATCTACTGTATGCCCAGGACAAGAAGGCTGGAGGGGTATGAAGGGCAGAGGAGCTTGAACTGTTTATCTGCTCCGGTAGCGGATCTGTTTACTAGGAAATGACTGAATGAGAGTACGTGTGAGTCACCCATGCTGCCAGATCTACTGTATGCCCAAAACAAGAAGACTAGAGGGGTATGAAGGGCAGAGGAGCTTGAACTGTTGATGTGCTCCAGTAGCAGATCTGTTTACTAGGAAATGAGTGTATGAAAGTGCGTATGAGTCACCCATGCTGCCAGATCTACTGTATGCCCACGACAAGAAGACTAGAGGGGTATGAAGGGCAGAGGAGCTTGAACTGTTTATCTGCTCCGGTAGCGGATCTGTTTACTAGGAAATGAGTGCATGAAAGTGCGTATGAGTCACCCATGCTGCCAGATGCCCAGGAGAAGAATGCTAGAGGGGTATGACGGGCAGAGGAGCTTGAACTGTTTATCTGCTCCGGTAGCGGATCTGTTTACCAGGAAATGAGTGAATGAGAGTGTATATGAGTCACCCATGCTGCCAGATCTACTGTATGCCCAGGACAAGAATGCTAGAGGGGTATGAAGGGCAGAGGAGCTTGAGCTGTTCATCTGCTCTGGTAGCGGATCTGTTTACTAGGAAATGAGTGAATGAGAGTTCGTATGAGTCACCCATGTTGCCAGATCTACTGTATGCCCACGACAAGAAGGCTAGATGGGTATAAAGGGCAGAGGAGCTTGAACTGTTTATCTGCTCCAGTAACGGTTCTGTTTACTACGAAATGAGTGTACGAGAGTACGTATGAGTCATCCATGCTGCCAGATCTACTGTATGCCCAGGACAAGAAGGCTAGAGGGGTATGAAGGGCAGAGGAGGTTCAACTGCTTATCTGCTCCGGTAGCGGATCTGTTTACTATGAAATGAGTGTATGAGAGTACGTATGAGTCACCCATGTTGCCAGATCTACTGTATGCCCAGGACAAGAAGCCTAGAGGGGTATGAGGGGCAGAAGATTTTGAACTGTTTATCTGCTCCGGTTGTGGATCTGTTTACTAGGAAATGAGTGTATGAGAGTGCGTCTGAGTCACCCATGTTGCCAGATCTATTGCTTGTTGCAACGATAGGTATTATGTATAGGTGAGTTAAGTGACAACACTTGTGTATTTTAAACGAGCCTTCCATCCTTGTCATACTCGGAAGACGAGCATGTACCATGAGGGGGCAGCAAAAGCGAATACGTTGCGAATTCCTCTAGCTAGCCTTCTTGTCTTGGGCAATCAGTAGTATCATTGTTCTTATTTTTAACGTTTATTGAAACCACAAAGAAATTATGATTTTCGAAACAGCACATATCATGTATACATAATCATAAGAGAAGGAAACATCCAATTGGGAGAGAGTGTTAGACTAAGAAATTAAACAAGAGAATGAGAGAAGCAAAGATAGAAAAACAATGCTGGAGAGAAAGTAAGGGAGATAAAAAGGAATTTCCGCAGTAACGGAAGCGGAGGTAGTTAAGAGCCCTAAATGAGTTTTAGGAATACGCACAAAACAGTAAAAGTGTCGGCTTTGCTCTCTAAATATTAAAACAGACAAAAGAGATTAAGTTCGAAGTAAGAGCATGTGGTAGTTAATACACGAAACTTCCTGCTACCTTACACGCAGTTAACGTCACTAGCTGAACGATTGGAACCCGGGCAAAGTTTGTAACTTGGACCAGTCAAACTTTGGTTACACTTGTTGGTGACAAGCTTCTAATTGCAAACTTGCTGAGTTTGTAGCCTGTAGGCTCTGTGTAATGAGACACATTCACAAGACAGTTCAACCAACTCTGCTCTGTATATTTTACCTTATCTTGCAAACGTACATCAATAGAAACACATACCATGTTTCTTGTATTCATAATTTAAACTTCGGTTTAAGCTTTTATCTAAGCTATATTTTATTTTTCTGGTAACACACTAGTTTTTCTTAAAATCTTAGTGGCGTTTGTCTATATAATGGTTAAAGAATAGTAAAATATGAAGAAGACTGTGTCAAAATATAAAATAATATATTATTAATATGAAAAAATACAAAATCTTATGAAACATATTATTTAAAGCCAACGAAATTTATATTCTAAGAATTTGGAGCAGATCAATTCATTAGTAAAAATAGACCATTTAGTATAGTGCCATCCATTTTGAACCAATAATAGGACACACGTGTAACTTTAGGAGAATATAATACACAATTGGGAGATTACATTGCACTATTTATATCTCAGAGAAAATGTTGGAAGTGTCCTCCACCAGCATCTATAGATGTTTGCCCGCGTCTCACCATTTTCTGTTGAAGATTTACGGAGAGTATCCTTGCTAATGTTACTTATTTCGGTTCGAATGGAATCCTTGAGAACACCAATTGTTCGTGGCCTATACTTGTACACTTTACTTCATAGATACTCCCACAAGAAAAGATCCGATGAGGTTAGTTCATGGGATCTGAGTGGCCACAGACCTTTTGATATCATTTGATTATCAAAGAAACTGGTTACAAGTTCCATCCTGCTGGAAATAGCCTTCTCTCAATTCGATATCATCTCCGTAAAAATTCACAGAATACTATCACGGCATAAACGTTTCGACACAAATAAGAAAAGAGTCGACATATAACGTTTCAGATAACGAGCTTGCATAAGTAGATAAACATAGCGCTTGAGATAAAAGACTTACCGAAACAAACTGAGATAAATGGAAATTTCCGGTAGTATCTTGATTATTTTGTTTCTTTATTCTTCCGGAAATATCTCGAATCTAGAACTAGGTATTAAGTAAGTGACGGCTCGCAAAGTTAGTTGTGAAGCAGTGTTGTGAAATGAGAGACAGCCAGCTGTGTTATTGTAACGAGAGCTAAGGATGTAATCTGCTGTCACTGTCCTTGTGATCGACCTTGGTAGACTGATGGTGACGTAACATAATGCTGCTGTAATCTATAAGAGTATTTCTACGAAAATAAAGGAGATTTTTAATTTCTGCCACTCCGTCTTTTAATTCTACGAACCCACAGACACAATATGTTGAGACGAGTGCAAACATGTGTATATGCTAATGGAGGACACCTCCGAAATGCTCTCTGAGATGTAAATGATGTCTTCTTCTTCACTCCAAGGGCTAGGCAATGCGGCCTGTTCCGGCTTAAAACATATCTGACCATCGTTTTCGTGGTCTTCCCGGATGTCTCTTTCCTCTAGGTTTATAGTTTATAACTCTTCTTGGGATTCTATCTCTCAGCAATCTCTCAATATTCTCTCTCCATTCATTTCTATGATTTATTATTTTTTCTTCTAAAGAATTTATTTCTAAATATTCTCTTATTTTTTCATTTGGGATTTTATCTAAAAGAGTACATCCCTTTACTGCTCTTAAAAATCTCATTTCGGCAGCCTGTACCTTGTTTTTGTCTGCTTTTGTTAATGTCCACGTTTCAGAACAAAAAACAAAAGCAGGCAAAGCCATTACTTTTTAAAATTTCATCCGTGTTTCTTTTCTGGTTTTAGATTTTAGGCTTCTATTTATTATGCTGCATATTTGTTGAAACATTGGTAATTTATTTTTAAAATGATTTTCATATTTATAATTAACATAAGTTCCCAAATATTTAAAACCCGTAACTTGCTCTAAGATAATATCCTCAATTACTATTTTGGTTCTAATAGTGTCTTTACCTCGAAACGCCCTTGTTTTTGTTTTATTGGTGGAAATTTTGAAATTATAATTCTTACATAACTTCTGTAAAATCTATACTGCTCTTTGCAGCTCGCTTTCAGTTTTACTTATACTTATTTGATCATCCGCAAATAGCATCGTCTTAAGAATAAAATTTGGTGCAAGATGAATGCCTCCGTCAATCTTAAACATCCACTCTCTAATCAGATCATCTATATAAATTATGAATAAGATAGGAGACAAACTGCAACCCTATCTTACACCTTGATTTGTATGTATCCATTTACTATACATTCTATTTCCAATATGTATGCTGATTGTTATATCCTTATATATAGATTTTAAAACTTTAATGAGATGATTTGGGTAGCCTCTTCGAGTCATGATTTCCCACAATTTTTCCTATTTACATGATCAAATGTAAATTAACAATAAAAGCTATATGTGTTTCCAGATTAAATTCTCTTCTTTTTTGTATTATCTGCTTAACTGTAAAGGTAGCATCTATACAGCATCGTCCTTTTCTAAAACCATTTTGTTCTTCTAAAAGTAGAACATCTGTAATGGTTTGTAACTTTTACTTAAGATTCTTGCATATAATTTATATCCTGTGTTTAAAATACTTATTCCCCTATAATTCTCACATCTGTTTCGAGCACCTTTCTTAAAAATAGATAAAATTCGAGCATGTGTCCAGGATCTTGGGATTTGGCATCCATTCCAACAACTATTAATTAAATTCAAAATTCTTTGATTTAGCATCGGTCCACCATATTTCAATAATTCTGCATTTATTTCATCTTCTCCTGCGGCCTTCCTATTCTTCATTTCTTTTAATGTCGTTTCTAATTCCTCTAAAGTAATTGGATCTACATTTCCGCATATAAGGTTATCATTTTCTTCTTCTTCCAAAGAGCTATTATACCACAAATCTCTGTAATGTATAATTCATTGTTCTTCTCCAATTACATCTATATTTGCTACATCTCTTTCTTCACTATTTAGATGCTTAAGCACTTTATAGGCCATCATTTGCCTTTCATGTATATCATCTTCAACAGTGCTAATAACTTTGCCCCAGGACTCTTGGTGAGCTTTCCTTACAATATTTTTCGCTTCACTTCGTTTATGTAAATGATGTAATGTAATCTTCCAATTGTGTATTATATTCTCTCAAAGCTGAACGTGTGTAATATTATTGATTCAAGAGCTATGGCGTATTGAACTGGTTGAGGTTTAGATGGGTCGCACTGTACTTTAGGCAAATTTAATAATAGCGTATCAAATAGCTCATCTTCTGGAGTCAAATATGTTCGTCGTTATCGCTGACTAATTTGTTCGTCTCTAAATTTTGTCATATAACGCAGTAAACACGTCAGTCTTAGTCCTCGACTAACCATAATTTATTGGATAGTTCGATATTATGTATTCAAATAAATTTTGATTTAGCTAACTAGACATTTATGGAAACTATTTATCTACCGTGGCCCCTGTACGGAAAAATTAAAGGAGAGACCCAATTCGGACTCATCTGATGTAGTCGAAATCCGACCACACATTCGTAACTGCTGGTGGTTCCATGAAGAGTTATCTAACTGATAGCACACGAAAACAAAATCTAGCTTAGTTGTTCCTATGACTGTGAAGCAGAAACTACAACAAAGCACAACCACCAGGGCTGTTCAATAAAGAATGATCATAATTATGAATGATTTTTTTTAATTTGCGTCCTCCAAAGTTAAGTCACATCGGACGATGAACGAAATGAGTGAAATGATGCTCAAATGAGTCCTGGGTTCATAGAGCTTAGAGTTACCCGACATTCATCTTTCAGGATCAGGGAAAACCCCGCACCGAGATTCGAACTCGGTACCTCTTGAACGTGAGGCTTACACTACCACCACGCTACCGAGGCGGGCTGAAGTGAGTCTGGTATTGTTTTTAGTGATCTGCTGGGGGTAGGTTGTAGTTTTGTTTAACATTTTTGTTTGGATGCCTTTAAGTAGTCTCAGAAGGCAGCTTTATTGCGTTCTCCCGTTGGGGGAGAATCGGTTTAGTGTTTTGGCCCCGTTTTGATTAAGGGTGGCCTAACGCTTCAGCCATCATCGTAAACCTCATATGCCTTTAGAAGAGTGCAGGCTCCGATGCCTGATTATGAGACAACCGAGTACTTCAGTTTTTCACAAATATTTCCAAATTGCGAAGTATTGTTCTTTCTTATAACAATTCGTAGAAGTAACTCTCATTTACTAACGAAAAAATACTTGCATTGTTACCATATTATTCTGATGATCAAAATGTAGCATCGAACCGTCGATCGACACTACAGATACGTCATCTATAGTTTGTACAATAAATCCACTAGAGCCATACAAGTTTAAGCTTCTCTCTCAGTACCTCTTTGTTCTTATTTGCTTAAACGTTCGAATTGACTCGGCATCCAGTGCTTGCTTTTAACTTCTCATTGATTCACGAAACAGATCACAAGCTATATTATGTCATTTTGCAAGCAAATAATTGCCCAGATTTATGATGCTTGACTTTGTCACGGCCACGCACAATTTTCTGAAATACAACAAACAGAATCTCCCGCAATGTTTCCGCATCAGACATTTCCCAGGAGATACGGAATGTTACACTGCTGACGTAAATCAGTACATCACTCACATGGAGTACAGGCAGCGCTCGGGAAGGGGAAGGCCGCTTTCGGTCTCTGTCGCCAGATCTGATTTTAGCATGTCTACCAAAATATATTTTCCTGTTCTTTGGTAACTTTTATGTTATTTTATAATAGTCTATCATCTTCCATGTTGTCGACATGATCGTTACAGACGCTTTTATTTCGTTATCTTGTTAATTAAGCAGTTATGCCTCTGTTATGTTATTGTTTCCTTTCTGATTTTGTCATCTTTAGAAAACCCTGTTCCATATTTCAAATACTGTAACAGATCCTGTCAACACGTGGTTACATATTTCATTTCCACAGATAGTCTCTGTAATATCTCTCTCTCTCTCTCTCTCTCTCTCTCTCTCTCTCTCTCTCTCTCTCTCTCTCTCTCTCTCTCTCTCTCTCTCTCTCTCTCTCTCTCTCTCTCTCTCTCTCTCTTATTGTTCACGACTCGCAGGTATATACGAGGGCTGATCAACAAAGACTGAGACTGATCTCTTCTCACAGATGTTTATTACTGCAATTCAATGTTTACGTGATATTTTTCAAATTAGTCGCCTCCTACTTCAATGTACCTTTTATAGCGTCTTTGTCAATCCTTGAACACGTGCTGCAGACCACTCTTTGTCAGGTCCTTGAGAATCGCCTCACTTTTTTGAGCGCCGCTTCAGAGTTCTCAACCCCATTGAACTGACATGGAGTGTCATGAAGCAAAATAAATGAGTGAGTGAAGGAAGGAAGGAAGGAAGGAAGGAAGGAAGGGAGGAAGGGAGGGCGGGAGGAAGGGAGGAAGGGAGGAAGGGAGGGCGGGAGGGAAGTAAGGAAGTAAGGAACTAGGGAAGTAAGGAAGTAAGGAAGTAAGGAACTAAGGAACTAATGAACTAAGGAACTAAGGAGCTAATGAACTAATGAACTAAGGACCTAAGGAACTAAGGACGTAAGGAACTAAGGACGTAAGGAACTAAGGAAGTAAGGAACTAAGGAACTAAGGAACTAAGGAACTAAGGAAGTAAGGAATTAAGGAATTAAGGAATTAAGGAAGTAAGGAACTAAGGACCTAAGGACGTAAGGAAGTAAGGAAGTAAGAAAGTAAGAAAGTAAGAAAGTAAGGAAGTAAGGAAGTAAGGAAGTAAGGAAGTAAGGAAATAAGGAACTAAGGAAGTAAGGAAGTAAGGAAGTAAGGAACTAAGGACCTAAGAACCTAAGGACCTAAGGAAGTAAGGAAGTAAGGAACTAAGGAAATAAGGAACTAAGGAACTAAGGAACTAAGGACCTAAGTAACTAAGGACCTAAGAACCTAAGGACCTAAGGACCTAAGGAACTAAGGAAGTAAGGAAGGGAAGTACGGAAGTAAGGAAGGAAGGAAGTAAGAAAGTAAGGAAGTACAGAAGTAAGGAAGGAAGGAAGTAAGGAAGAAAGGAAGGAACGAATAAATAAATATAAACAAATGTGTGTTCTAAGACTTTAATGCACTTCAAGCACTAACCAGACAGTGACGAAAAAACAACACTAAAGAATACTTGAAAACGGTGTGCATCAAAATTAAGTCCATGGCATAGGAATAGTTGCCGATGCATTGTTAGAAGAAGAAATAGAAAGAATAGTAACCAATGTGGTTTTGGATAGCAGTGATGAAGAGGAAGAGGAAGCAAATACCTTAGTCGGTTTTATGGATTCCAGAGATGACAACGGCAGTTCTAAAGCCATAATAGTTGATATTCATTCTTTAGGCGACAGATACAGCAAGTGAAACAGAGATATCTTCATATCAGAATTAAATACATTAATTTTGTTCTAATCCTTAGCTTAGCACATTTTCTGACTTCAATAATGTACATATTTTGCTACATATTGTTTATCTCTCGTCTCTTATAATAGCCAGCCGTGCGGTGTAAACGATAACAACGCCACCACTGCGAGGTATCTTCCTAAATGTCCCGGGTAGTATTTAAAAATTCAAATAAAACAAACAATACTCTGAAATGTTTTACTGCATAACAACGTATACGTAAAAGGCGTGTCCGTAAAATAAGGTCTCCAATGAGCTGGAACCGTGAGGAACGCTATTACGTGAGATCTGGCAACACTGGATCACCTCTTCAGATCCCCACCGCAACGATCCCGTTGCAACTATTTGTCTTGGCTGGGCAGCCGTTTGCGATGGAGCTTCCTATCACTTCCACCGCCAAGTGGGAGTTGCGTGCAGTGATTCGTTTTTTGAGTGCCAAGGGCACAACCCCATATGAAGTGTATGGTGCATAGTGTATGGACGTCAAAAAGTGCGAAAGTGCGTGAGAGAATTCAAAGACGGACGTACAGACGTCCATGACGAACAAAGTGGGTCAAGAAATGCTTAAAGTTCAGCGTATGTTAGTTCGCGAGCTGGGCGAAGTTATCCCTGAAGTCAGTAAGACTACGATTGAAAAGATTTTGAGCCAACATTTGCATTATCGCAAGGCTGATCTCCTGGCCCAGTTTGGATGGGACATCCTCACTCATCCCCCCCTACAATACTGACTTAGCACCTAGTGATTATCATCTGTTTCCTAAGTTGAAGTCACACCTGGATGGAACACATTTCCAGACCGATGATGATTTGAAAAACGGGGTTGAGCGCTACCTGCGCAATTTGGTGGGAGAGTGCTATGACAAGGGTATACAAATACTGCCACAGCGCATGCAAGAGAACAGGGATCCTAATGGTGATTACGTCAAAAATAGCTGTAAGTTCCGCCTTTCCATCAATGTAACATTCATTTACAATAAACATGCTTTTTATATTAAATAAAATTGGAGACCTTATTTTACGGACGCGACGAGGCCTACAGTTTTTCCTTAGACAGATTTTGTCTGTTTTTCAAATTACCAGTTAGGCAAAAGTACCCAGAATAAAGAGGGTTTCTGCGGACATTTCAGAAAATTCAAGATATACTCTTGTGTTAAAAGTATCTTAAATGTATGGCATCAAATCGTTCAAACCACTTTTTAAAAAAATTGAAAGCCTTCGAGTCACATCCTTGCAAAATGCTTCAACTAAATACTGTCACGACAACAGGCATAAAAGTTTCGGCACAAATACGAAAACAGTCGGCGGATAAAGTTTCATGGTAACAATGAGCCTTGCTAAGCAGTTAATGATAGCGCGGCTATTGTAAGCAAGCGCTGACAAGCGAAGATAGCTGAGGTAAAGAACTTGCCATCATAGATTAAGTTACGCTTCTGGAATGTGATAAAATATTTGCTTTCTTTACTATTCTGGAAATTTCTGGACTGATAGAGATTTTTCGGGTTCTAGTTTATTTTAGAACAATCTAGAATTACGAATAAGGTATTTAAGGACGTTACGGCTCGCAAAGTAAGTAGCTGTAAAACAGTGAGTTGTGAAGCAGTTGTTGTGAACGAGAGACAGCTGAAAGTGTTATTGTAACGAGAACTAATCTGTTGTCACTGTTTGTTGTTGTGATCGACCTTGGTAGACTGACGGTGACGTAACGTAATGCTGCTGTAATGCGTAAGACTATTTCTACGAAAATAAAGGTGAGCTTTAACTTCTGCAACTCGGCCTGTTAATTCCACGAACCCACAAAGTCACAACACCAAGTTTTGTAAGTACAAGAAGTTCTTTCAAAAAAGCACTTCAAAACTTGTAGTTCCATTGCAATTTTAGTGTGAATATTTGAAAGAGTGATCACTATATGATCACTTAATTTGAAGGTGCCTTTATAATGGAGCAATAAAACATTATCACACAATATTTCATAGAGCACCGGCATACAGAGAGCCCCAATAAGAACTCCAGACCCACCAATCATTTGCCGCTTTTCAACTTGACTATCATCCAAGACACTCGGTTCTTGTCCTCTGAAGATGGTAAGCAAAGAATTCCCTGAAACCTTGGGTGACGGACCTCGGCTTTTCAGTCTGGAAGTCTAGCCGCTGTATCATTATGACATTGCAAAACTCCTAAGATATTTATAGAAATTCAATATGTTAAATGGAGAATTTATTAGTAATTGCTCTCCAAAATCAATTCAATCTTAATTATAATGTAACGCTGCCCAATATTCTACTTCCACATCTCTAAATAAACTCTCTTTTGTTTTTTAAGTTTCAGAAGAACAGGAACAAACTAAAACTGAGACCACAATTTAGATTCTTTACAAGTTTTCCTGATACCGGGAACTCTACCCAGTAACTGAGATAGAAAATATAAAGAAAAGAAAGAAAAATCTATTTCTTGACGTTGAGTCCTATAAACTAAGACTTCGACAAAGAATAGACAGCACAAAAAGTACGGATAAATTAACGAGCAACGGTTTGTGCGACAAGAAACTGTGTGACAAAGTGCCCTCTGAAGTAATTATGGCTTCAGTCGTTTTATTCAGCCGGCAGTGACAAATTCACTGGAACTTCAAAGTAAGAATAGATATACTCAGATGTGCATGGTGCCAAAGCCTGGCCATGATTAATTGCAAAGGGAATCCCGTTTTTGTGCTGAAAATAGCAGCAAGAAAATAGATTTCTTGTATGCGAAAGGCTTGGGGCATAATTACGGCAAACAATTAGCATAAATTGATGCGCAAAACCTACCTACAGCATCTTCAGAAAGTTTAGCTATCTTTAACGAGATCTCTATTCAAATGTTTTGTCATTTGCTGCCTTTGGTATATATCATGCAGGTAATCACTCTCCTTTAGAAATAAACGTATATCGCAATGTAGTCACAAGAAAATGTGACGCAAAGCAAAGTAAAAGAAAGGCAAGGCAATACATTTGTGGAAATCTAAAAACAAAAATATATACAAGAACCATAGTGCTCATAAACTGTTAATGACAAATGTCAAACCATTAAGATATGCAGTTTTTATCCGTAATTAATCACCATTGCAGCATGAAATACTTCGTGGGTTCTATGGCTCATTTTATCAAATCCAAATGTTCAGTTTGAGCTTAGGATACCAACCTATAAAATTTTTATATATTCCTGTTGCTTAGAAACTTCCCATCATATCGAATTATTCCTAGTTACTTATTTGGACATTTCAGGATCCCAATAACTTTTGTGCTCCGTTAATCCTCATGGTTGCGATATGATTTGTGACGTTGAGTGGTCGCGTGGGTGCATATATCCGTATAAAATTTACTTTATGTATCGGTTATAATTATTTTAATAACCTTCTGGGATATTCCTTTATCTATTTATAGTGTTTATTTACAATCAAATTGAGTTTTATGAACTGGTTAAAGATAATTTAATATTAAAGTATAATATGTGTCGTGTAAAATATACGTAAACTCATTTATATTGCTCCTTTACATTCCTGAATCATATTAATAAAGTTATGAGTAGTGAAAACAATGAAATCTGATAATTTATTAAATGTTTACATTACTCCAACAATCACCATATTAATGTGTAGCAATTGTTTCAAAATATGACACAAAATTACTATTTGGTTTACAATTCTTCTAGTAGACACTCCTTACATATCCTCGTAGAATGATTATTGAAAATCTTTCTTTGATACATGCTGGTACTCGTCCTGTTTGATTTAGCCTTGTTCTTCCCACATAAGTAGCTTCCACCTAGCTTGTTGTGAAGCTGTCCACTTGTGCTCTGCGAACGTCTTCAATTCCGAGAATAATCTTAGCACGCTTTCTTAGTGAGACTGATACAGTGTTCAGTTCTGTTCTTCTTGCTGCTGCTGCTGCTGCTGCTGCTGCTGCTGCTGCTGATAGTGATGATGGTGATGATATATTTATTGAGCATATTCCAAGATTGTGCAATTTATAACTTTTGGCTACATTTATTTGTCGTTACCTTGTTGCTACCTTGGCTTGTATGACATCCTGGTCTTTTGCTTTGCCAGGTAGCTCTTTACCTCGATACCTCCTTGCTTACTTAATTAGTTCCTTTCTTCCCCCTCCTCTTTCTTTCTTACATTTATCAAATTTCTGGCCCATTTTTCTTTTACTTTCTGCAAGAACTCACCAATACATCTTACCTTCTTTTCCTCCCTGCCCGTTAACATTTTTATTTCTACTATCCTCTTCTCTACTTTCTCCCATTTTTCTACCCAAACCTTTTTCCTCCATATTGCAGCCTCCTCGCATTCTGTTACATAGTGTTCTGTGCTTTCTTTCCCCCCACACAATTCACAATTTTTTTTCCCCTACATTTTATCCCTCTTAGAAATATAATTCCTGTTCTCATCCATGCTAACCCTTCTCTTTCTTGTCTATTGCAGTAATCTACATATGATTTTTGTCCTCAATTTATTTTATTTGCTTGAAAAATTGTAATGATTTCATATTTTCTAGACTTCCCCATTTTCGTGTCTTTCTATATCTTCTATTCTGCATTTTACTAATTTACCCACATCGCATGTATTCATTTCCTCTAATCTCCATATATCTCCCATTCCTATTTTTTCCATAATTTCTCCTATCTCTGCCCACCAACTATTTGACTCCTCTAATCTTTTTTGCTGTCTCATGCATAATTTCATAATTTCCCCTTCTTCTTTAACCAAACACTTATACCAAAATGTTATTATTCTTTCCATTATTATTCCATTTCTTCTTGTCTTTTCTAATTCTACTAAAGCTACTTCCCTAGCTGCTGACCTTGGTAAGCCTAGTAGCTCTTTACAAATCTCTCTGTAGTTTTGCTCCATAGTTTTGTTTACCTCTGTGCCCCCCAGATATCCACTGCATAATTGATCGCATTGATGTGACCTTTATCTTAGTAGCCATTTCAACAACTGTTACATTAATGGTCGTGAAGGCTACATATGTAGCCCAGCGGTGTGCAACCGGGTTTAATCACAAATAACAAAAATACTGTCTTGCTAAAATGTATCATAGCCAACTAACCATTTAGAACACATTGCGTCAAGAAGCTACCAACCCCCCCCCCTCCTACCATAAAAGCAGAAGGAGATGCGCACTTGGAAAAACAAAATGGCTGGGCTACTTATGTAGCCCACGCGACTACTCGAAGGTTAATGTAATCCAAGTTGCAGGAGATAAAAACAAAAGCCTACCGATATCCTATTACCTGGGTAATACAGAACGAATGTCTACGTATATAGTTAATGAAAGTAAAGCAAATAACTGCGGTACATTGTTTACCTGCAATCAATAGTGATCATCAAAATTAGTATCTAATTGTGTTACCCTGCCGATGTTTGATCTATGCAAATATCAGTGTGCTCGCTTCGCAGAATTATTTGAATAATGTCATGCAGAACAGCCAGGAAGTATTTTGAACACAAAATTCAACGTCACCTTCCTGGACAAAGGAACGTAGCCAATTAATATATGACTCTCTGTAAAACTTCAATTACATGCAACAGAATTTGTATTAGGTTGTCTCATAGGTAATATCCGTTTTATTTTTTATTTTGGTGTTTTGGAAAAGGCACTGCGTTTCTTTGATTTGGCAATGGTATTTACAGGATGCTATGGCTAGTGTTGCCTACAGTCTTCAGTTGTTAATAAACAAAAACAAAATGGAGATAACAAAGTTTGAATTTGACGATTCCCCATCTTACCCAGAGTCTGGAAGTATGAATGAGAGTGCGAATGTGTGCGTGATCTAATGATTAAAACCCAACGAATACGAGTTAACAGCTTCATTATGTTCCAAAGAGAAGGGACGCCGATATGACCATTGCAGTTAAAGGCAGGGTATAATTGGAACATAAAAGTTGATTTTATAGATGTTCTAGAACAGTACTGGGAACAAGGAACACAGGGCCTTCTGAACCACGCAACCTCGAGGCCCGTAGACAATGGGTTGAGGATCAGCCCTCTCCAGAAGTTAAAGTACGAGAGAGATAAGATAGTAGGAAAGATGGAACAATCGCTGGACTGCTGGCGGGGGAAACTGGAAGACCCGGAGAAAACCTGCCTAGTGCCATGTTGTCCACCACAAATCTCACTTTGCCGCCCGCCTCGGTAGCGTAGGTGGTAGCAAGTCTGCCTCACGTTCAAGAGGTCCCGAGTTCGAATGTTGGTCAGGTTGAGTTACCTGGATGATTTTTCCGGGGTTTTCCCTTATCCTGGAAGAAGAATGTTGGGTAACTCTAAGGACCATGGACCCCGGACTCATATGAGCATCATTTCACCCAGTCCATCCATCGTCCGCTATGACTTAATGTTGGAGGACGTAAATTTAAAAAAAAAAAAAAAAACTCACTTTGCCTGGAATCGAATCCGGGGCGACTTGATGAGAACCAAGAGGTCTAACCACACAGCTATGGCGCGATGTCAGTCATTGCTTACATTTAAAGGAAAAATATTCTCACACAGTCTGGAGCACAGAGGACAGGTGACAAATTAACTTCTCAAAATTATGCAGTACTTCATTCAAACGTTCATATCTGCTTCCGATATACCTTCTTAATTCTTTAATAACAAATATCTGCAATCTATGATCCTACCAGGGAAGATGGAGTGCTCATTATTTGTCTTCCACCACACACCAATTAAATGTGCACTAATGTTTTAAAAATAAAAAATAGTTTGAGAACCTGCTTACTCCCGTAAACACAATATAATAAATACGCTTTTGAGCACATTGAAAACGGAAAAGATGACTTTCATTTCTTTACTACATTCTTAGAGTACATAGATGAAATACTGTCTTCATCCGGAAATTAAACGTCAATATATCGTGGAAAATACATACTTTGGAATCACAAAAACATGAATTTTAATGAACTCCTATGTGTTTTTCCTATGTATTTGCCTAAACGTCAATATATCGTGGAAAGTAAACACTTTGGAATCACAAAAACATGAATTTTAATGAACTTCTATGTGGTTTTCCATGTATTTGCCAGATTTGTGAAAATTATAACCCTGAATCGTATAGTGAAATGCCAAAGTTGACATTTAAGGTCAATATTTTGCAAATGAGACACGAAGATTCTGAAGTAAACTTTCACAAGCCAAATTACCTTTACGTCGATCTTTATTTTTTTTTTATAAGCTTCTAAAATGTATCGTGAAGATTTTTAAGAAAATTCCTCCCCCTTTACACTATAGTATCCTGTAGTGAAAGATGATATGACATTTTTAGAGTTTCTCAGAAACAGTTAAAACATGTAAATTTAATGTCAGGATGGCACGTTGGCCATGGTAGCTCAATGGTTTAACCAGGAGATCCGTGGTTCAAATCCCGCCCATGGCATTGAATTTTTCATGTTGACTATCTATCAAAAGCCTTAGCCTATATATGGCTAGTATGAAGAAATGATTAATTTTCATCAATTAACTAAAATAATAAGAGTTAAATGATGAACCCTGGGACTCAAGTACTTACGATAACATGTCGCCACAAACGGTGTATCTCGGATGCGAGAGCCCCTAGTGGTCTACCAGGGAAATATAGGAGTCAAATGGAGAATTTAATGCCAGGATGACACGTTCGCCATGGTAGCTCAATGGGTTAGAGCGACTGGACGGAAACCATGAGTTCCATGGTTCAAATCCCGGCCATGGCATGGAATTTTTCATGTTGAATCTATCAAAAGCATTAGCTTATATATGGCTAGTATGAAGAAATGGTTAATTTTCCAATAATGGTTTGTAAAAGCTATGTAAAAATAATTGATGGTGTGAAGAATAAACGATGTGAAACTGACATACGATTTTGTTTATAACAAAGCAGTAGCGAAAACACGCGTCGCGTTGTTTGCTACCAATTATTTTCATTTGCAGGAACTCTGTAGTGACTATGTTGCATTTCCATGCCGAAAATTCATAAAAACAAATAAAGCGTTCATTATACTGCAGCAATATGACAAAATAGGATGCTGTTTGTTTGTAGCTGTAGCATGCCTAGAACGATAATCACCATCATTAAAAAGTAATTAACTTTCATATAAACGTTGTCACGTCTCAGAATGACAATTGCAATGTTTTAACTCCACTCTTTGATCTATGATGAATGTTGCTGCAGCAAAATTAATTAACGTTTTGGTAGCCGTTATTTCGTGCATCCCACAGTTGATGTCAACAGGGCGAGATGACCTAGCTCAATGCAGGTGTATGCGCAGTCTGTCAAAGGTCATAGGGACACCATGGCTGAGCTCTCAGAAAGTGAATTGCAAGAATATCGCGGACCAATTGAGAGGATTTAGAACGCGTTCGGACAATGGGTGTGATGACGCCCATAAAAACTTGTTTAGTGTTGATTGATGACCACCACATGTGTGGCATCCAAAATATTTTGTCCTCTTTGTGTTTTACGAGCTTTCCCGGCTTACATGTGGCGTAGCACTGCACTGTGGAACTGCAAAAGAGATGAAGAATACGATATATGTGCGCCAGGGGAAATAAATTGAAGAAATGCTTCAGTTCCATGGTAGATAGAAACCTTTTGTTAAACCATTGATTTTCTCTGGGGCTTTTAAGGGTGATTTAAATGGATGAAGAACATGCAGAGATAAGAAGAATTGGATTACCTGCAGGCCATAATGCATTCTACATTCAATCAGAAACTCTCTTCATTCTGGCGTAACTCACTACATTTGGTTCATGTTTGTACTTTAAACTTCCCTAACTCTATCTACCAATTCAGTCTTTAAAGTGAGAATTGTTGCATCTGTTTAAGAAGCTAATTATTGTACGTAATTCTGTATCAACTTTACGTTTTCTTTTATACCTTTCAATTTTAGATTCTAAAACTGCAAGTGTTCCTGGCATTGGCAAGAACAAATATACTGTTTGGAACTTAAGGATAGAAAATGCAGTTATTGTACTTTTTATTGTACTCCATATATCAGAGGTTACAATGTATTTTACAGCGTTATAATTACACATCTTAAGATCTATAAATTGTAATAGAATTTACTGCTGGTATTTAAGAATTAAAATATACACGTACATATATACAGGGTGTTTGAAAATGACACCAAACGAACATATAGAAGTGGCTGCTCAGCTTCTACGTGACACACATAGCTTTTACCAACAATAGAGGTGCATAAAAATGTTCCAGAATGAGTGTGTATTAGGCAGTGACCGGAACGAGGACGCGTGCCTCACGATTTCGGAGTTCGCAGGTATAGGTCACAGGCCGTAACGCATGCTGTAAGTGTAAACATACCGGCATACTGCGCAGTAGCTTCCTACTATTAATAATTTATTTGGCTTATGAAACCGCAATAAAGAAGCTATTACTTAATTATTGCTTATTAGTGTTTAACGTGTTCCAAAATTCCATTATAGGAGTCGATGTTGGCAAATGAGCTAGTGGACATATGCAACTTATAAATTTTAGAAGTTAATGTTAGTGAGGCTGAGGATGGAAGCATTAAATGATAAACAGAACAGAAAATAACATAAAAGAATTGTATATAAATTAACCAAAACTAAATGGCTTATACGGTGAGACGAGCATTTTATTTCACGTGTTTGATAATACTAAATAAAGCATTTGCAACTGAGAATGGAGCTGTTGATATTTATAGTAAGTGGTTGAAAGTATTGTACAATTAAAATCATAACAAAATGCTCTGAAGTTAAACAATAAATATTATCATTGACGTAAATATTTTTACAATTCATATTTTTAATGAAACTAAATTAATCGTGCGTTCGTTGAATTCCCTTCAGCTCTCCATCCATCAAAACTACATCCGTCATTTCGGTGTTCGTATGGCGTTCCATATTGCTTAGATTTGCTATCTAAGTACACGCAAAAACCTCCGTATTAGGACGGAATGTGTAGTTTTACACTGAAGAGCAACCTTGGAACTATCCGAGTTATTAGTCGACTTTTGCACAAATAACTGCCCTTTGCCCTATTTCCTGAAAGATAGGCTAGGGTCACTGATAAAGAGCAAGGAGTAATGTTTCTGTTTTCGTGGCCGATGCATCCCAATAACAATTTTTGAGGTTCGCACACCAGTGGTTCCTGCACTGCCTAATCACAAAATCCTGTAATATTCAATGCTACATAAAATTATACCTAAGAGAACTTCGAAGCTACGACACCAAAATTGGGACTAGTTAAGTTTTAACTACACAACGGTCGTTTTCAAACAACCTGTGTATACATACATTTGTTTAGTTTTTATGAGTGAGAAATTAAATAGAAGAGGTACGTTCCCATTTAAAAAAAAAATTGAATTGAACCTAAAATGACAATTATAGCGTCCTACAAATAAAAGACGACTAATGGCATTTGGTTTCCCATATAATATCAAGCCCATTTTATTCTAGATGTTTCTTTCTACAGCGCTTAGTTTCGGAGATAACGTACTGTCTCAAGTTAAATAGTCCACGTTGTGTGTGCATATATAAATATGGTGGTGTCGTCTCATAAGTCCAGGTTTTTATTATAAACTTACGTAATAGAGATTTTTATATAATTAGAATTATCCTTTCCAATTCTCAGGGTCTTGAACTGTTAATGGAGGGTTTTATTGTGAAATAAATGTAATTGCAATGCAGATATTAGCAAGTAAACGGCAAATAATTGCCTCTAGAGTAAAATCCTATGATGTGTAGCCACTACGTCGTTAGAAAAGCATATTTGGGTGTACACTTATTTTTTATCCTTATTTAAAGATTTAAATATACAATTTTAAGTCATTAAGCGATTAACGACTAAATGACATTCATATCTAAATGAAAATTTAATTGGTAAGTGAAATTGATTCTTTCAAATATATCACACATCTCAGAATTAGTTTTGGCTGTAACAGGTTATGGCTACAGCAAGTTTTGTTTTCGTTCTGTGAGTAGAGAACCTGAAAAAGGAAGGCAGACCCAGCCTGAATAATTTTGGAGGTACGAATTTTCATAGTCCACAAAGAGAAGGGTCTCTTTGCTAATCTACAAAGTAACATACACATTTTTAGTTATGTAACCCTACTCCTCATTTTGCATATCTGACTCAGTACTTCCATTGTAAGTATTTTACAAACATTCAAAAGAATGTATTAGAATATGTATGGAGAATTTTAGCATAATTCCTGTTATACGATTTCTAAAATAAGCTGAGTAGATAACTTTTTTGAAAGGAGCTTAATACAACTAATAGCCACACTTGCATTCCAACGTATATTAAATCATGTAAGATAATATAAGATAATTATGAAGATGAATGATTGTGATTCAAATATTGCTATACTTCCAAGGAACTTAAATATTCCATAATTTAGTATCAAAAGAAAACCAAACATTACTTCTGTCAGTTAACAGCTTTTGTTCGGAAGAACGAGGGTTTCGCTCCTTTTTAAATGATGTTTTCCACAACTGTAAATTAAAGCAGCAATTTCGTTTAGCTTCCAGTAAATTCGATTAATAAAATGTAGCAACAAATTGGAGTTCTGTAATCCATTTAAGCACACAGATTATCGGTTAAAACCCTTGTCCATTAGGCTCAGTCCCACATAAAAGTTCCAAAGGGCTTAAATCCAAGCTCCTACAATGGACCAACCTTGCTTGAATCATGGAATACAATGATCTCTAATGGCACATGTAAATTTTTATGCAGCATCAGCGTTGGAAACTGAATTTGAGGATGCATTTTAATACACATCTCCCAAGAATGTGTACAGTAGAATATTTGATTTGAAGTTTCTCTAACTTTATTATAAGATAGAAGCTTTACAGACATAGGTTTCCGTTAGTAAGTTATTTTTTCATAGCCTATTAAAGATTCTGAAGTAAGAAATGAGCGAACATTTTATATATACTCGACTTATGGTTTCGTTTCAGTGAGACACCCTTTAATACTTACACATATTTCATTAAAAAATAAATTTATTCAAAATTAAATAAATATAAATTTATTAAAAATAAATTTACTATTCATAAAGCGTCCATAAAATATTATGCTGAATACCAATTGGTGGTATAGTTGCCTTGTTCTTCCACTTTGAACAATTCGGCATAATTGCTAAGTCATCACAGTGAAAGTTTCTCTTGGGAGTTTAAGATAAATTAAAATAAATTTACTACGGATAGTCATGGATAATAAGGATTTGTGAGAAGTAGTACTTTATCTCAAGAGTGTTATTGGGTTCCTAGGATAAATAACTAAAGAAGTGCTGCGGCAGTTGGTGCACTTCCAACTCGTAACCGATTTAACACATACTCATTACAATAAATGTGTATCCGACACTTCAGAACGCGTCCATTTTTGTACATCATTTATGTCCATAAATGTATAATTTAAACCTATTGAATTGGATTCAACCTAGAAAGTTGAGTAAAGAAAACGTCTTTAGTTTTGTCATTTACCATGCTAATTTCTTTTAATTTGGATTCTTAAGTACGAGTAGGTTATTACCCCTTTATAAATGTTAAGTCGCAATTTGGTTTATTCTTTTGTCAGCCAGAAAAATGGAATTTCATAGTTAAACCATAGACCCTGCTTTCAAAAGCTTTACCTATTATTGGGAGTTGGTTGAAGGAGAATGGAAGGGATAATAAACAGAGATGGAGATTGGGAATTAAGGGTAACCGCCGAGAAGTGGAGAAACATAAAAGTAAACCTAAAGCTATCAGTTGTATCTCTAATTAACACTGAGCGAAATGGCACAATAGTGACATAGGAGTACCATATTGGAAGTTCCGAGGTTCTATTCCACCCCGGGGGGCCACTAAACCATGCCTCTTTTTCATGTTTTCCCTGGGTCCTTAGGTGAATGCTTAGGTGGTTCCCCATCCACCATGATTGCTCTATCCATCACATACTGTAACCATCATTTCCTTTAATCTGTTTGTCAAAGGGTTGGTGTGTTATGAGAGGACGGTGTGAATTTTCCTATGGAAACTTTTCCATCTAAATGCTCGGTGGAAGTGTCCAGGAGCAGCAAATTGCGGGTAGCCTGACAGAATTAGTTTCATATTGGAATAGTTAGGAACCTAATTATTGATAATACACAACGTTACTGAGATGTGTTTACCCCACAGATCTACCCTTCATCCCTTCTTGCCAATGCTCTTTTGGGAACTATACACGGTGCTTTACAGAAAGTAAAAGAAAAATGGGAAAGAAATGTGAAGAATATAAGAAAGGAAGATGGGGAGGGGGGCGGTGAAGAATGGGATTAATTAACTAACAAGGAGGTATAGAGGCTAAGAGCTACCTGGCAGAGCAGAAGACTAGGGTGTCATGTAAGCCAAGGTAGCAACAAGGTAAAGACAAAAAATATAGCCTAAAGTTGTAGGTTGGAAAATTTTTGAGTATACACAGTAAATAATTCATTCATTCATACTATAGGCTTTTACTCCTAATTCCTAAGCTGCAAGCAAATCTGTAAGGTATGCACATATAGAACACGTAGCACATAGAAGAATACGCCTTTATATGCACTTTTTGTGGAAGAGTGAGAAGATAAACTCATATAAAGGCATACAGTTTTTATTGCCATTCTCTCCTCATAAACCGCACTTAAAACTTCAGTTTCTTTTTGTTTCAAGTTGAACAATAACGCTTTTCGCCGCCAGCTAGTGCGAGTGTGGCCATGTTGCCTTTGGGTAGGTCATCCATTCACTCAGTGGAGGTAAGACTGGAAGCTTTCCCTAAAGGCATCAACAATTCGTACTTTATGACATTAGAGACGGGGTCCTTTAAGGCAGTTTCCTGCGAAAGCTGGATCACGGAAATGAAAGCCAGAATCTCTCCCTCTCTCTCTGCTTTAACCTTTCTGCTTCCTTTCCCCATTGTTGACGTAGGAGAGTAGCAAAGAGATAGGTACATTTGCTACAGTATCCTTTAATTTCCGTGGCCCAGAGTGCTAAGACTGGATACCAACTTAAACTGCAAAGAAAAAGAACCTGATATTGGAATATTCATATGAGTTTTGGACTTTCATTCCTTCAGGTCCTGCCTGAATACAGGATTTCTAAGTACTTTCAAAAGTATCTCCCAGTAGAAGAAGCACATATGTACTATTATCGCAAGCTTGATCTCTGTGTTTGTGCTCTCATCATCTACGGTCTCCCTTCGCATCTCATAGGTCGCAATTTCAGTTTTCTTCTGCAGCTGGGAATTATTTTAAACGTAAATTTAGTCTCCGCAGTACCTGAAATTATGCGGGCTTCATGATAAAATTGATTAAAAATTAAGTTAAAAGTCCCTACAATCACTGAGCTGTTTTGCAAGCCAAAACAGCCGATATTTCCATATGGGTTTAAAAGGCCCTATGCAAATGAAATAAAACAATAAAATATCTGACATGTGGTGAATAGATTCAGACTGATAAATTTCCATCAATTAACCTTATAGTGGTTTTACTATGAATCCATATTAAGTTGCCACAAACGGTGCGTATCTCATTGTAGGAGGTCTGTTCAAAAATTTGTGTGTTTTCAAAAAGTATTTATTTATTCAGGAATATCTATTTTGTCCCCTTTAAAGTAATTCCCACCAGGTATATGAGGTACATCCAGAAAGTAAGTTGTGTTTGGTAATACAATTAAATTGTGTACAAATACAGAAAAATTATTTATTTCACAAAATTCTACAATTCTTAAACTACTTTTCCACATAACTGCTGAAATTCTGCAAGCATTTGTCATAGTGAGGCACAAGTTTTTGTATACCTTCTTCATAGAAGTTTGCCGCCTGTGTCTTCAACCAGTTGCAAACATTTTCTTTCAGCTCTTCGTCATTGTTGAAGTGTTGACCACCAAGAAAAGATTTCAGATGCAAACACAGAGGAAATTCGCTAGAAGCGAGGTCAGGGCTGTACGGGGTTGGTCGAACACGTCCCAGCCAGATCCCTTTAAGATGTTATTCGTCGCATTTGCATTGTGTGGTCGTGCGTTGTCGTGAAGAAACACAACACCTTTTGACAGCATTCCTCGGCACTTATTCTATATTGCGCGGCGCAATTTCCTAAGTGCCTCGCAATAAACGTCTGCTTTCATTGTTTGACCACGTGGTAAGAAATTAATGAGTAAGGTGCCTTTCCTGTCCCAGAACACTCCGCACATCTGAGTCCCTCTCTCTGGGAGTTGTTCGGATTGGGTTGGTCTCGAGGGGGCAGTGTGTTCCCGATACGCGTGGGAATCGGGTACGTCTTCGAACGGGGTTGAGGGAAGCCATTAATTCTCCCGGGTACTAGCCTGCAAAGCTAATAGAAGGTGTGCTAGATCACCAGGCGGCCCCACCGAGGTCATATCGGTAGTCTTCATCTTTGGTGTTGGCGCGCGTAAGTGGCGTATCCACTTCCATCCTGTCTTGTGTCCTTGGACCAGATGGGGAGGGGACTTGTTTGCAACTCAGGTCATGTCCTATGGAAAGCCCCACGGAGGACGCCGAGTGCCCTTTGGGACAGCTCGGATAACTCCCTGGTTGTAAGAGGCCCGATTCCTGGTCCTACGCGTCCATGACTAATGGGAGTAGAACCTCTGGACTCAAACTGTCGCAGAACACTTCCCGTAGGGAAGGGGATTCGTCCCTTTCAGCTGCCGTGGTGCGGGCGCTGCGGACCCTTAGCACTTGTGGTACCTCTGACGTTACTAGAGGAACCTTGGGCCGAACTGCCGAGCCCCTCCCGTCGGAGAGTTGTTCAGATTGGGTTGGACTCGGGAGGGCGGTCTGTTCCCGACACCCACGGAGAATTGGGTACCTCCGACCAGGATACGGCCGCCTGGAGGGGGTAGAGGGTTGCCCAAAAGGTACCGGTACTAGCCTGCAGAGCTAGTAGAAGGTGTGCTAGATCAACAGGTGGCCCCACCGAGGTTTTCGGTACTCTTCCCTGCGGGGTTGACGCGCGTAAATGGCGTATCCACTTCCACCCGTCTTGACGTTGTAGTCGATTGGGGGCGGGCTTTTTAGACTAAAGGTATTGCCCCATGGAAAGAACCCTGGAGTTTTCCATCGCTCCAAGGTAGGAGGAGGCCCGGGTCCTTGGTCCTACGGGTCCAGGACTAATGGGAGTAGAGCCTCTGGAGTTAAAAAAAGTGTCCCAGAACACTGTGCACATCATTTTTTGAGGTGTCAAGATTTGTTTCGGCTTAACTTTGCTGGGGATGAGGCGTGCCTCCGTTCCATTAACTGGCGCTTACTTTCAGGGGTGTCGTAAGAAACCCAAGTTACATCTCCTGTGACTATCTGTGTCAGAAATTCTTCGCCGCCTTCATCATAACGGGCCAAAAACTGAAAACCCTCCGTTTTGTTTTGAGTTGCCCAAAGTTGGGTCTTTGGCACCCAACGTGAGCAAAGTTTACGAAATTTCAGTTTTCGGTAACAATTTCATGAACTAGTGATCGTGAGATTTGGAGAAATTCCACAGTGAGAGCACTAATTGTAAACTTTCGGTTTTCCTGGATCCTGTCATGAATCGCGTGAACCAGTTCTTCTGTAACCAAAGATGGACGCCCACTTCGTTCTTCATCGTGCACTTCACTACGTCCTTCATTGAACTGCCAGACCCATCTTCTCACCATTGAATCACTCATCGCATTTTGTCCGTAAACATCGCAAATTTGCCGATATATTTCAATTAGTTTCACTTTCCTAGCATTCAGAAAACGAATCACAGATCTGATTTCACAAACGGCGGGATTTTCAATCGACACCAACATTGTAAACAAGCACAACAAAGCGTACGTGGCTGACAGCGATCTCACAATGGTGCACGTTTCTGCTCCTTGATACAGAGCGTCTACCGCGCATGTGCGGAATTGCGATTGCAGCGCTGCAGCGGAGATAAATTGAAACAGAACTTACTTTCTGGACGGCCCTTGTACTATATACCTTTGCTAACGTTTTTTACAATCCCCTAAGCACTTTAAAAATAACTTTTTGTGATCTTTTCAGCTCCTCTTTCGATACCGTTTTATCTCCTTAATCATGGATTAGTATCGTTCTTTCATGGAGCTCTTCAGTTTTGGGAACAAAAAGGGTCACGGGACCAGGTCTTGGGAGTAAGGTGTCTGCGGTATCATAAGTTTGTTATTTTTAGACAAAAGATAGTGTACAGGAAACGATGAATGTGCAGGGGCGTTTCACGGTGCAAAAGCCAATTTTTTCCCTCCAAAAATCCGGATGTATCTGGCGGATTGTTTCATACAATTTGTGCATAACTTGCAGATAATACTCCTACTGACCGTTCTATCCTGTAGCAAGAACTCATGATGCACCACGCCCCTGCAATCGAAGAAAACTGTAAGCAAAACCTTTTCATTCGAATGAACTTCGCGCTTTTTTCGCTCTTGGTTCCTGTGGCAGCATCCATTGCAAGACTGAGCTTTAATTTCTACGTCATAAACAAACTCATCATTAGTCACCGGTTATGACCTGGAGAAATTTTGGGTCGTCGTGGACAGAGTTCAACAGCTCCCTAGCAACGATATTGCGATTGTGTATTTGCTCGATATTGAGCAAATTTGATAGGAATTTTGTGACCTTCAGTCTCATTACCAAATCATTGGTCAAAATCGAATGACACGAGCAAGTTGCTATATTTAAGTCCTCAAAAACTTCTCTAATGGTGATTTGACGATTGGCCAATACAATTTATTTCAAAGTTTTCTTCTGTTGTTGAGCTCGGGCGTCCGGCACGCTCTTCGTCGTACACATCTTCTCGACTCTCAGAGCTCGCCCTGGTAGTGTAGTTGGTAGCGTGTCTGCCTCACGTTCAAGAGGTCCCGAGTTCGATACTCAGAGAGGGCGAGTTACCTAGATAAGGTTTTTCCGCGGTTCTCCCTTATCCTAAAACATGAATGTCGGGTAGCTCTATGGACCCAGGGCTCATTTTACCATCACTTCACCCATTTCATACATCGTATGAAAGAACTGACAACCTTTTGTGCCACCAATAAACGTTGCTTTGCTCCAAGGTAGCTTCACCATATGCCACAGTCAACATTTGGAATGCACCCGTGCTCTTAATTTTGTTTTCCACAAAGAATCTGATACAGCTTCTTTGTTCAATTTTTTGGAATAGGCAGAAATCGAGGACTAGCCAAAGCACTAGTGGGTAACATAGGTCCTGTCTGTAGTTGGGGTGAAAAGAAACACCTTGTTTTGTAGAGATACAGTTTTACTATACTTTATCTCCTGGATGCTCGCTACCGGAGTGCGTCAGCAGTAGTATACAGTTTGCTGTGCCTTCTCGCGTCTTGTTGTCTTATATGGCACCTGTCCTTACATGCGCACATGTGCATAAGGACGCACTTATATCCACATGCCCTTAAGTCCATAAGTGTCGTATGTGCCACTCTGCCAACGAGAGTTATACGTCTATCACATGTGCCACTCTGACAACAAGAGTTATAGGTCTATCACGCGTGCCACTCTGCCAGCGAGAATTATAGGTCTATCACGCGTGCCACTCTGCCAACGAGAGATAGGTCCATCACATGTGCCACTCTGCCAACGAGAGTTATACGTCTAGCATGCGTGCCGTTATGCCAACGAGAGTTATACGTCTATCACATGTGCCACTCTGCCAACGAGAGTTATAGGTCTGTCACATGTGCCACTCTGCCAACGAGAGCTATAGGTCTATCACATGTGCCACTCTGCCAACGAGAGTTATAGGTCTATCACGTGTGCCACTCTGCCAACTAGAGTTATAGGTCTATCACATGTGCCACTCTGCCAACGAGAGTTATAGGTCTATCACGTGTGCCACTCTGCCAACGAGAGTTATACGTCTATCACATGTGCCACTCTGCCAACAAGAGTTATAGGTCTATCACATGTGCCACTCTTCCAGCGAGAGTTATACGTCTATCACATGTGCCACTCTGCCAACGAGCGTTATAGGACTATCACGTGCGCCATTCTGCCAGCGAGAGTTATACGTATATCACGCGTGCCGTTATGTCAACGAGAGTTATACGTCTATCACACGTGCCACTCTGCCAACGATAGTTATAGGTCTATCACGTGTGCCACTCTGCCAGCGAGAGTTATATGTCTATCACGCGTGCCGTTATGTCAAAGAGAGTTATACGTCTATCACATGTGCCACTCTGCCAACGAGAGTTACAGATCTATCACGTGTGCCGCTCTGCCAACGAGAGTTATACGTCTATCACATGTGCTACTCTGCCAACGAGAGTTATACGTCTGTCACATGTGCCACTCTGCCAACGTAAGTTATGCGTCTATCACATGTGCCACTCTGCCAACGAGAGTTATAGGTCTATCACGTGTGCCACTCTGCCAGCGAGAGTTATAGGTCTATCACATGTGCCACTCTGCCAACGAGAGTTATACGTCTATCACATGAGCCACTGTGCCAACGAGAGTTATAGGTCTATCACATGTGCCACTCTGCCAGCGAGAGTTATACGTCTATCACATGTGCCACTCTGCCAACGAGAGTTATACGTCTATCACATGTGCCACTCTGCCAGCGAGAGTTATACGTCTATCACATGTGCCACTCTGCCAACGAGAGTTATACGTCTATCACATGTGCCACTCTGCCTACGAGAGTTATACGTCTATCACGCGTGCCGTTATGCCAGCGAGTGTCTCTTCGCGAAAACGGCCTACTTCAGCCATCTTACTATTTTCCCCCACTTACTCTAATTTTGAAACTTTGCGGAGATTATGTAACTAGTAATTTCTCTCTGATAGGTCATACACATTCCCACTCAAATTTTTTTGTTACAAGCGCGATACCCCACCGCGACGCGTGGTTTGGTTCATCGTACTCATAATTTATGCTAAGGCACGCACTCTAAGTATCTGTCCAAATCTGTATCTTCATTGTGAAAGACCCCGCCAAAGCGTCGCCATTCATAGCCTCGGGCAGTATTAAACAAAAGAATGCAGGGTTGGTTTTCCGAGCCTACCAGAAGGTGAATTCCCCGTCTACATGGAGTTTCGAAAAGTACATGCTCCTATACACGCTGTTGATCTCCCATGTATTATCATTGTATTTGTATTGCTTATTTATTGATTATTGTTATTACTACAATTATGTATATCTTTTGTTTTATATCTCCTGACGGTAGTTTTGGCTGAGAAGGCCAGTTTCATCCTTAAGTACCCAAAACACATCCCAGGGCTAGCACATGTGGAACTGGGCACAGTGCTAGACGGATTCAGCACGAGTTATTCCGCTTTTCCGTCCCTCTTCCTTACTACCTTTAACGATTTGCCTCTGCCTCTACAATGAGCCGCTCCTCCTGTACTGGAGCCCGGCTTAACAGCTTGGGTCGCTATCATATTCAACGAATTTACACTTATACAGGGCCATTAACATATACTAAGTAACCAATTGGCCGGCTCTCTAAACTGCTAAAAAAGGCGAATCGTCGGCGAAATAGTCCTTACAGAGGCGCATTAAAATCCTTACCTCACAAACAAACAGCATATCTCTCATTGTTTCATTACACAAAATCGGTTTTATTATTTTACTACGGCTAATCGTAAGCCATTATACTATATACAGATCACAGTGAGACATTTTACGCAATCAAAAAATGGTGCATTTCAGGATTGGTGTTGTATAAGTAACGATCTAGAACAGTATTAATATAAACTCGTTGAAAATCATAAACAAACTCAACAAAATAGCGTGAACACAATTATATTGAGCTTCATTGTTACAGAATGTGCTAAATGTACCTGAAAGTTTGCTCTCGTAAAATATGTTCCGCAGATTATACAAGGACACTTATAATAAAAATAAAGTGCAATTTCATTACCAATGGAAGCCTGTCCGAAATAATAGGATCAAAGTGACAATAACTTTTTTGCGAGATATAATTAATATTAATTATTTATGTTTCATAAATGTAGATTGCCCAGAGATAAACAAGAGCGCTCGACAGATTTACAACACGATAGCGCCGCAAGCTCTGTCATTAACAACTGGATTAATGTTTGTCATTAAACTTCATTAAATACTACGTTAATGGGTAGACTTTCTAGCTGAAGTCCATTCAAATGTCAGTTTTTTGTACTTGAAACAAGCACCTGTTTGCTATTATTGCACGGTTCTTAGCAGACTTGTTATAGCTTATGGCGGAAAATGAAATGTGTAGTGTTTAAAGCCCGCTTTTACTACATACGGCACCGCAGGCGATGACACTGATGATACATGAGATGAAGATAGAGCACCGTTGGAAAGAGATGGCGGGGGAAACCGGAGGTCCCGGAGAAAACCCGCCCCAGCGCCGTGTTGTCCACCACAAATCTCAGTTTGTGGTCGCCTGGGATCTAACCCGGGCCGCCTTGGTGAGAGCCAAGCGGTCTAACCACTGAGCCTTATGGCGGAGCATTCCACAGTAATCTTATATGAAGGTTAGGAATTTTTAGGCATTACACCCAAGATGGAACGGAACGAAATAAGGTTGGACCGTAAAAAGGAACTTTGGTCCTTGGATCAATTATTCATTTAATTATGTAATGCGTTTAATAATTATACATAAATTTGAGAGCGGTAGCTGGCTATGTTGTAAAAGTAAAATTGTGGACTTTGATATAAAATATTGTAACGAACTTGGGCAGATATACGTGAGAAACACTGCACTACCAGGCGACAGCCTATGAAGGGCGGACGTCAGACAGTAGAATGGAATGCTAGCTATTTTACTGTACCATTACACAGGACAATATTCTCTTAGTTTTTCCTTTTGACACCGTGCTGTGTATACAAGTGGGTAGCAACCCCCATTCAGCCCCCATTTTGCTCATTGCAGTCAAGTGTACTGTATACATCCGACTGGTGTGTCCGACAACGTGCCGCGTCCAGTAAAATGTATTATAAAATGTCCGCCGAAAGTGCAGTTATTTAAGGGTTCCCGGGTTCCACAAGTGTAAGGACAAATTAAAGCAGTTCAGAGATTATCGGATGTTTGCGTTGTCTCAACCTTAACACCCCGAGAACCCAAAAAAGAGTCCACGCAGGAGACAACAGCTAGAGCCAAGGGTAAAACAAGCAGCCGACGACGACTTGGAGATCGACGAAGGAGTACCGACGTCGACCCAGGTACGTGCAGCCGTGAGACGGAGAGAAAGCACTGCCGCAACGGCGACGTCGAGCGTAATAGATAAATCCTCTTCCTCGTACAGTCTTTCGCGAGACAGCACTGCATCTGGTTTTTATCTCCACCGAACGAGGTATCGCTTAGGTAAGGCCTGGGATTCATATTCAGGTCAGGGTGAGATCGCTGTTAACACGCACTTAGATTTGGATTATTCCCCTTCTCACTTATGAAATGCTGAACTACTTCCTTTACATTACTTCCTTTATTTCTTCCCTTATCATCCTTTAGACGTGCTCATGATGTATGATGGTGTGGTCCAGTTGGCGCAAGATCTTACGTATTGTAAATGTTTTCGATGCTGTAGAGCGTTGTGTGGTCACTGCTCTCTCTTGGAGTGGGACACTTCTCAAAACCGTTAGTAGAGCGTTGAAGGTAGTGCAGAGGGTCCTGGCGACGCGATGAAGAACCTTCGACACCTTATAGAGACAGCCGCGCGAGTTTGGGGCTTATCTGCCTACAGCTCTGCAGCCTTCTGCAGTTCCCTCACTTCAAAAGAGTTTAAGAAATAGATGTAGCAATATTACAACCCACAAGAGAGGAAGAGACCGTCGGAGGGAAATGTTAAGACCAGAAGAAACTGAAGAGAAAGATTACCATACTTGAGAACACTTTATTTAAAACACACGACCGATGAATAGAAGATGCTGGTTATGTATATCGGGTGGAAGATCAGAACCCACTGAACGAAGGAGCGCAAGAGCAAAGAGAGAAACCCTAGAGAGCCAGAGGAGGTAAATGGAGAGAATCAGAGAAGACAGAAGATTATGTAGGAGAGCAAATACTCGGACATCTGAAACTGACGAACCAGCTCCATCTAATTATGTCGGCCCCTTTAGGGGATGGATACTAGTAAGAGGAAGCTTTGGATACCAGGTGCAGAATAAGAAAATTGGACTGTAGGAAAAATACTTCCGTAGTTTCTTATAGTAATTAAGGCTGTAGTAGAAACTTAAGATGAGAATTATATGGTTAGAGTAGAAACAAAGTAGAAAAAAGACTTTTTTTAGATAGATTAAATTAGTAGATGTGTCAGGTTACTGAAATCCAGTAACCTGTAGGATTAGGTAGTTAAGGTTACAAATAGATTCCATCTGCAAAATTTGTAATTTTTGTGTAATTTGATTTAAAAATTGAATAAAACCAAAAATAAAATTTATACAATAAGACCTGGTATAATTTCCTAAAACCGGGTATTAGTTATACAGATTTTATTTTATTTTAGTTTCCTCACTTCATACCTTATTCTAGCAAGAAGATTTTGGAGATTGAGAAGTACCAAGACCTATCAACCAAGCTGCTCTCCAATGTCCACAGGAGAACATCGTTTGAGCAAGTCCGCGCCAACTGCCCGTCACGAAACACAGAAACATACCTGAAAATGAAAAAGAATCAGAATGAAAGGGACTGGTGGAAAATAAATCGTAGTATTTAAGAAAGGGGAAATAACAAGACCTGAAAATTATAGATGGATTAGTTTATTGTGTGCTGCCTACAAAATATATGCCAAAATAATTAAGTACTCGGTTAAACAAAATAACAGATGCAATACTCCTAGAAGAACAAATTGGTTTTAGAAAAGGAAGAAGCACGATTGACAATGTTTTTACTCTTAAAAAATAATAGAAAAACGACGAGAACAAAATTTAGACACGCACTTACTATTTATTGCCTATTATAAAGCTTTTAACAAAGTATCACGAATGACACTGTGGAAAATTTTAAATAATAGAGGCATACCTTTACAACTAATTAAAGTAATAAAACGTATGTGCATTGACACAAAAATAAAAATAAATAAAAGAGAACCAGTGATAGTTAATGGTGGCATAAGACAAGGTTGCCCTTTTTCAACCGCACTTTTTAATTCGTATGTTGACGAAATAGGATTTGGTCGAATAAAGTCAATGGAGGCATTAATGTGTCAGGAGCTAAATTAAAAACTATGTTTTATGCAGATGACCTGCAGCAAATACTGTATAGTCTAGATAAAATTGCTACAGAATATGGAATGAAAATATCAGCAATTAAATCCAAAACCATGGCATTTAAAGGAATTAATCCAGTAAGATCAAAAACAATAATTGAGCAGAAATCACACTTTAAGTATTTAGGATGTAATGTCTCGTACCAAGAGGAAGTTGATATAATAGAGAAAATAAATAAATTGAACTATATAACAGGCTCAATAAAAAGAAAGTTAAGAAATAGAGCAAGAAAGTACTCTATAATGAAGCTATAGAAAACAATGGTAATACCAACTCTGATATATGCATCAGAAACATGGACACACGACTTACATGGAATACAGCTCTTTGCATATAAACTGCTGAAACATTTAAACCAAAATGAGAAAGATACAGCATATTTAAGTATAATACCCGAGTCTTAGTGGTTAGAACATTACAAAGCTTTATGGTATGATGAAAATACGGAGATAAATAACGAAAACGCAGAAGGCAACGTCACACATGAAGGAGATTTAATTTTAATTGAAGAATTACAAGAAGCACTCATAAAAACTAAAAATAGGAAAGCAACGGGCCAAGATGGATTAAACGCAGAGTTATTTAAATATGGGGTGTTACTGCTAAAGCTCCGACTGCTACATTTCTATAATATGTGCTGGAAGAAGCAATGTATCCCAGAAGATTGGCTTATAGCCCAAACCATCTCTATCTTTAAGAGAGGGAAACGAAATAACTGTAGCAATTACAGAGGAATATGTTTACTGGATACGGACTATAAAATATTTGCTAAAATAATAAACAAAAGGTTGTTCTTCTCTCGGAAGTACAAAGTGGATTTAGAAGAGGCAGATCCTGTGTAGATAACACTTTTATTGTTAAACAACTAATTGAAAAACATAGGGAGTTTAACAAAGAAACGCATATGGCATTTGTTGACTTTGAAAAAGCCTTTGACAGGGTAAACCGATGCAAAATGTGGCAAATATTGGAAGAAGGAGGATACCCACAACAATTATTAAAAATGATACAATGCTTCTACTTCCTAACACAAATAAATGTGAGGAACAATTGTAAAATTTCTAAAAAAAATTATTACTAATCAGGGCGTCAGACAAGGGTGTACTTTATCACCTACACTTTTTAGTATTTATAATTGACGACTTAGTGTGCAAGTGGAAGCAGCTAGTGAATGAAGGTTTTAAGATTTAAAATAAAAACTTTTAAATATTTTATTGTTTGCTGACGACTTAGTTATTATACAAAGTAGCGAGTCTGCCCAGCAAAAATCTATTTTTAAACTTAGTGAACTTTGTAAGCAATATAATATGAAAATTTATTTTATAAAATCAAAGGTAATGGCATTCATTGGGAAAGAGCCAATTAGAACAAAAACAGTTATAAATAATCGTTGCGTTGAACAGGTAAGCCATTTTAACTACTTGGGAACTGATGTTAGTTATGACAAGGAGTATGATGTCTACAATAAAATATGCAAATTTCAAAGAGTGTGTGGAACAATAAATAGAACATTTAGAAACAAAATACGTAAAGAAACAATATTAAAGTTCTACAAAGTTATGGCTGTACCTATACTGACATACGGAAGTGAGACTTGGACGTCAACTAAAAAGCAACAGAGTAAAATACAGTCTTCTGAAATGCAATTCTTGAGAAGTGTGAAAGGATGCACGAAGAGGGACTTAATAAGAAATAAAAATATAAGACAAGAGCTGGACATTTTTAGTATGAATGATAGGTTAAAATATCTCAAACAAAAATGGAAGGAACATGTTGAAAGAATGCCAGATAATAGACTTACAAAACAAATATTATAGTATAATCCTAAAGGTAGGAGATCGGTGGGCAGACCTAGGAAACGATGGCTGGAGGACTTCGAAGGCGGAACAGGCACTTGATTGCCTATGCCATGAAGTGAAGAAGAAGAAGAAGAAGAAGAAGAAGAAGAAGAAGAAGAAGAAGAAGAAGAAGAAGAAGAAGAAGAAGAAGAAGAAGAAGAAGAAGAAACATGGACACTAACAAAAAGAAATAGTACGCGAATACAGTCATCAGAAATTAAATTCATAAGAGCAATAGCTGGATATACCAAAATTGATAAAAGACGTAGTCAGGATATTAGGGCAGAATTAAAAGTAGAAGAAATAAACCATACTATTGAAGGAAATCGAAATCAATGGAAAGAACATGTTCAGAAATGAAAATTTGTAGTGTTTAACGCCCGCTATTTTTACATATGGCACCGCAGGCGGTGACAATGATGATACATGAGATGAAGATGGAGCACCGGTGGGATGAGATGGCGGGGGAAACCGGAGGTCTCGGAGAAAACCCGCCCCAGCGCCGCGTTGTCCACCACAAATCTCACTTTACGGTCGCCTGGGATTGAACCCGGGCCGCCTTGGTGAGAGCCAAGCGGTCTGACCACTGAGCCACGGCGCGGCCTTGAACATGTTCAGAGGATGAATAATAACAGAATACCAAAAATAGCCTTAAACTATAAACCTACAGGAAGAAGAAACCAGGGAAGACCGAAGATAAGATGGGTAGACCAATTTGGAGCCGGAACGGGTTAAACAATCCAAAGCCGTGAGGTAGAAGAAGAAGAAGAAGAAGAAGAAGAAGAAGAAGAAGACGTAGATGAGAAATCACTCCAGAATTCAATCCCAAGGTCAAAGTTCAAATCCGGCCTATCGATGGTTTTTAAATATTTTAAAAGTGGTGGCCTCGTGTCAGTAGATTTACAGAACTCCTATTGGAAGGAAATCCTGGTACACTGGAGGTCATGATATGATCCTGGCAATTGAAATCGTTAACAAAATAAAATAAACTACTTCGTCCTCTGAAGGATGCATCAGTTTGTAGGAGAGAGGAACCAGTTATACGAGCTCTTAAAACCCGGCCTCTGTGGTCGTATCTTCTAGGTCCAGCCTCCATCTCTTTCCTCTCACTTTAACCCTCTGCTAAATACCAATTCCAAACCTTATCAACCTGAGGCAACATTATTTACGTATTACCTTTGGACTCAATACGATTACTCTGGTATAAGAAGTTTTGTGCTCAGTCTGGGCAGCATCTCAAGAGAGAGACTTTTCTAGTTGATTAAGAAATCCGTATATGGCTACATTTACTTGTCCCATAGCGTTCTTCCTCGTTTAAGACTATAGTACGGCTGCACTCTTTACCACATGGTAAATGTCACGCGCTTCTGTAGTGCCCAGAGCTCACCAGACGTCAAGTTTACTGCCTATCTTAGCACTCTTTCACATTCGTGTCCCTCGGTGTCTTCCAACGTCTATCCTATCTACTGGAAAGAGAATCGATTCCGCTGAGAATAGCAGCTGCCAGTCACGTGAACGATCTGGGAGCTATATACCAGAGGAAGATTTGAATCTTCCAAATCAACGAATTCACGCAGCGGTCATATTCGGAAGAAGCGCTCCCCTACATTTCCGTATTCACTAACCGTAACTTTAAAATAAATACGTGACGGAAGCATGTACTGCAGAAGACAAACTCTTATATCCATGTACGTATTTTCATAGAGGAATGAAACTCTGGCGATGGTTCTCATGAACAAACTGTACCTGTCTACCGGTGCCATATGAGCTTATTGCACATACAAGTAAGACAAAAATAAATCAGCTATTTTCTCTATTACGTACTCATAGTAACTTGGGAGAGTATTGCATTAACCGAAAAATTTGATAATGAGATTTCACCAGAAATACAGTTTTTAAAGTTCATGAACCCAAAAAGGTATTTTTAGAAATAAACTCCATGTCTCTATGTGTATGAATAGTATAATTTAAAACAAAATTTGGTAAAATACCAAACTTGATATTTAGGTTCAGCACGTTTCAAGAATGCGACTCAATATTTTAAAGAAGTTATCCCTTAAACGACCCTTTACAGGGAAAATTGTTCGAATATTGTGAGTCTCTCATAAGTAAAATGCATATTGCTATGGTTAGTAAATTGTAACCCGGGAGACTGCCTCATAATGTTACGATATAATTGTGTACACTTATGCGTCCACCGAAAGGTTTACAATCTACTCTGTACGTAGGAGCGTAGCTGGAAGGATATGGGAGCAGATGGTAGAATTAAGTGGTTGAGTAATACTGTTGGGAATACTTGTGCATGTCCCCACAAAATGGTTCATTGTTTACCTTTCCCTCTTCTTTCAGAAAATACCCTTTTCTTTCAGAGAGGCTTCAGCTTGTTCCGTACTATTTGCTCTTCCTCAGTGCATAATTACGTCATTTGTCTTAGAAACAGTCTGCGGGAATGGAGGTCGTTTGCGATTATTTTATGTGTTTTATCCTTTCTAGCTATTTGTTTCAGATGGCCGTTTATTTAAAAAGGAAGGGGAAAAAAATGAAACTTCCAAACTCCTATCACCCAATACTCACTGCATGCATGTGCCAACAACAGATATAATAAAAGAACGACTCATTCCAAGGTTGCCTGTTGGCCATAGTAGCTCAATGGTTATGAGCAACCAGACGGAGACCGGAAGATCCGTGATTCAAATCCCAACTAATGCATTGAATTTTTCAGTCTGACTCTACCTTTCCATACGTCAACCTATGCAGGGCTAGTGTGCAAGAATACTATATTTACACATAAAAATGTTTTAGAATGTCATTAACTTTTGTAAAGAGCAAATCCTAGCCATCATTACGCCTCATGCATTCGTTCTTGGCAATGAAAATACTCATATTTCAGTATAAGATACTTGTATACTTCTTCGGGCACTTATGTATTACATTCTAATTTTAATTACTATTAAGTTTATGATAAATAAGGTTTAACAGAAAAGCATAAACTTTCTAGTGCAAATGTTTATATTTTCAAATGCCTAATACTTGGTTGTACGTTTTCCTTCTTCTTCTTCTTCTTCTTCACTTCATGGATTAGGCTCTCGCCTGTTCCGTCTTCACAGTGTCTCATTCCATCTTTTCCTCGGCCTCCCTACGTCCCACTTTCCTTTAGGACTATATTGGAAAACTACTTTTGGCAGTCTTGTATCATCCATTCTTCCGACATGTTCAAACCATCTTCTTCTGTACCTATCCATTCTTGAGGTGATAGCTTTCACTTGTAATTCATTTCTGACTCTATCTTCTCTTGTACATCCTTTTGTTCTTCTCAAGAATCTCATTTCGCAACTTTGTATTCTGCTGATGGTTCTCTGTGTAGGTACCAAGTTTTCACATCCATAAAGTAACGTTGGGACCGCCATGGTGTTATAAAATGTTATTCTTATTTCAGATCTTGTTTTATTCTTTAGGGTTTTGTGAATTGTGCCACAAATTGTTTGAAATCTCATTAATATTTTGTTCGTATATTTATCTTTCTCATTGCTGATTTCACACCCTAAATAATTGAAGGAGGATACTTGTTCCAATACTTTGTCATTAACAACTATTTTCGGCCTTATTGGTATTTTGCCCTTGTTTGTCATTATTTTTTACTTTTCTATTAATATTTCAATATTGACACTTTGCATATTTGGTTAAGGTGGTGTATTGAACGTTGTGGATCATCTCCTGTTTCCTGTATAAGTACTACGTCATCTGTATATTATAAAATATTTAAAATATTTCCTTGGGTTACTTTTGTGCCTGCGTCAATTTTTTGTCTCCAATGTTGGATTATTTTATTAACATAGATGGCTACCTAAGACATTTGGTAAAGGTGGTGAAAAGTTTATACGTGGACACTAAAATAATTTTAAGATTCAAGACAGAGAAATCAGAATAAATTGTAACTAACAAAGGTGCCCAATGTCACTGACACTTTTTAACATCTATGTTAATAAGTTTTCCTTTAAGTGTATATAAATATTTTCCTTTAGTGTTCAGTTAGCTTTCGTGCAACAAATATGTGGTGCTGTAGTATTTATGTGGAATGGATATTAGCTGATATCTTTTAAATATGGTTCGTACTTTCAATCTGAATCTAACCCGTCCTCGTGTTTCAAAATGCATGGATGAACACTAAGCTTTAATTATATCTGACGGAGTATTTAATATACCCTTATTGCACTCATGACTTCATGTAGCAACATATTACAAAAACATTCTTACTTCAAAACATTTCGCAATATTTGTAGGTAAATTTGAGCTAGAATATGTGTATTATTGCAAACGTTTCTAGCTGCGAGCTTTTGCAACAAGATTACAGGAGTTAACGTATTAAATACTTTCTTGTTTCTGTGAAGTATCGAATATAAAAACATCTCATTAAGTAGCACATTGTTGAATGAAGAAAAATGGACGATACTAGAAATTAACTGAAAGTAGAAAGCAGTAGAGCATAAAATTCTAATAAAAGCAGATATTAAAATAAACGCCAGGGCAACCGTGCATTGTGCAGTAAAACAAAATTGCGTTAGGACTAACAAAAACCACCTGAATTTGGTATAGAAATAGCAATGGATATAATATATTGTAACTTTGTGGGTTCGTAGAATTTAAAGTCCAATTTACCGAAATTCTAAATGTTTTTTATTTCAATTCTCACGTAACAACATACATCACATATACAACACAAGGTTGATGTCAGTAACAAACAGCTTACTCAACTTCCACTGTTGACAACACTCTTGTTACACAACTCTCTCAGCTGTTCTCTCATTACCTCACTGTTTTACAACTTGCAACTCGACTCCTGGCCAGTCGTCGCCTCTTTAAATACCTGCATCGATAATTCTAGATTGTTCTAAAATAAACCAGAACACGAACAGTCTCTATCAGTAAAGAAGTAATTAGAAATTCCCATTTATCTCAGTTTGTTTGTTTCGGCAGAACTTTATCTGCATGTTATCCTTGTCAGCCGGCTCTTGGTTTTCACACTGTTCGCTTAGCAGTTCCTTTTGTGTAAACAAGCCGCGCAATCATAGTATATATATAATTTTATAATATCTGTCTGTGTATTTGGTGCCATTTACATTTACCTACATCAAAGAGGCTTTCAGCATTTTAATACTCCAATCAAGGTAGAGGAAATTAAATCTTAATACACGGAAACACACATATGAATCATATCAAGATGTTCATGGAAAAATATGTATATAAGTAATACATCTTCATACTTATCTTGATTGGTTACCATATTTAAAATTCTCACTTGCACTATATTCAGCTTTAATGTTAACATTTTAGGTTTTTTTATCCTTGCAGAGACCTTTTACCATCATTTAATATCCTAAGAAGGTAGGCAGCCCGGGTTCGATCCCAGGAGACCGCAAAGTAGGGTTTGTGGTGGATAACATGGCGTTGGGGTGCGTTTCCTCCGGGTCCTCCGGTTTCCCCCACCATCATTCCAACAATTGCTCCATCATTCATTCATCTCAGGCGTTGGGCCGGCCCCTCAACCCTGATTTCACCTCAAGTCAGATTCTTCGGCTCCCTCACTCTGAGGGATCCCAAGCGACTCCTAACGTCAGCATCGACGAGAACGGGAGAAAGAAAAAAGAATGTAATACTTGGGAATCTTTATTCTTTAAAGAATGACATAATGAATAATCCTTTCAAATGAATGCTGTAAAATATACTTATTTATAGATTATAACTTTTTGTGTCACAAGAGAAAAGGTCGAATAATCTAGCGCTGCGTGGTGCTGCTTTCTAAAATTACAAGACTTCTACACTCACTAGTTCTACAAACAAGTGTGCATAGTGGCAGCCGCGGGAATATAGCGCCACGGGAGAGAAGCGGGATGCTGAGAGTGGAATGGCAAAAGTTTCAGTGTATCAGATTATTTTACATGCGAAAAAACATTATACAGAATCAACAGCTCTGTTCCCTAACAAAAGAAACCATGCTAGAATATTCAAGCCATAAAACTTCATTACCCTCGCCGGATTTGGCCTTAACTTCTCAATACACAGCTCTGAATGTTTCTTTTTTGTATGAAGACCCTCCAAGCCCGCCTCAGTAGCGTAGATGGTAGCATTTCTGCCCCACTTTCAAGAAGCCCCAAGTTTAAATCTCGGCCAGTATGAGTTTCTTCCAGGGTTTTCCCATATCATGAAAGAAGATGAATGGTAACTAAGCTCTATAGACCCTAGGCATCATTTCACCCATATAATTCATCGTTCGATATGACCTAAACTTGTGGGATGCAAATTAAAATAAATGCACTTCAAGGTTAAGTCATGTCGAACAATACTGTACCTTTCAGGAAGACGTTCTTTGTATAAAATATATTTAGGTCATTCAAAAATTACTGAAACATTTGAATTAGATACAAATTAAACAGTTTTGAAGCAGTCACATTATTGCATTTCTTAAAAGTAATCTCTTCCAATATGAGGAACTCGCCTCCACTCATAAGGGAGCCGACGGATGTCATCCACACCGTCTTGTTGTCCTTATACTCGTACATACTGCTCTCCTGCTGTATGGTTCTAAAGCGAACTCCTCTAAGGTCACCATCATATAACACAATGGGATGAAAATTCAGATTTGGACGTTTACGACGCACAGCTGGTGGTAAATGGTGTTCCATAAAGTAACTAGTGTCTACCATTCATAAGGTTTCCTTGAGGAATTGAATGAGTGTTAGGAACACCGTCAAAATTATAAGTAACAATGAACATGACTAAGTCGATCCTGCTCTTGTCGATACTTTTTGGGCCGTGGTGAATCAATGTACCACCACTCGTCTGCTTTTTAAATTTTGGTTGGTAGCATCGAATCCAGGTTTCATCCTATGTTATGATACGTCGAAGAAGACGCTCGCCTTCACGTTCATAGCGTTCTAAGTGTACTCTCTCTGTTTCCATCCTCTGCCACATTGTTTCTTCTGTAAGATTGTGTGGAACCCATCGAGCGCAGAGTTTCTTTATGCTGAACTTATTAAGTATATGGAGAATCGTACCAGGAGCAATTCCAACTTCCCTTGCTAGTTTAACACAAGTCCATCAACGATGTCCTTCTAACAATGCTCTAACAGCATTTACAGCCACATCATCACTTGCTGATAGCGGTCTGCCAGCTCCACGTTTTTGATGAACATCTACCCTTCCTCTACGAAATACATTTGACCACCTAGCCACGGTACGATATGGTAACGTCTGCCTATCACAAGCTTCCAATAATTCTGTATGGTTCTGTCGAGCATTCACCTCCTGCAACTTGAATTTTACTGAAGCATCCTTGTTCGTGTATACTATACATATTTAGATCACTAAAGACAATTAAACTTACTAAGAATGTCTTATTAAACAGAAATATTATCTTCAAACTCACAGCTAATAAACATTAGATGCTCTTATTTTTCATTGTTATAGATTACAAGATTTACCGCTGATAGCGCCAAATGCAGATAGTGCTGCCACTAATTTCTTTAATGAACCATGTATAACGAACTTTCAGAGTTGGTTTCCTTTTATACTTTTTATATCCTAGCTGCGTTAATTTTACTGTTAGACCTATTCATATTAAAATAACATGCATAGGAATAAAAGCTAAATTTAAACCAAATAGAGAGGTAGTCACTGTTAACGATACAATTTAAATAGTTTTATGATTAAGTAGATATATTGAACGAACAAAAGCTACAGTAGACAGAATGGCGATAAGAAGTGTAAATTTAATATTTTTTGTTGTTTAGGAGGTTAAAAGTTTATGAAACATTACGTATTGATTCATGCATAAATGTTTGAAGATTGTAATGTTCATATAACTGGCATCATCCTATATTTTCTAGACCAAACTAGACTACGTCTGACAAGCTTTAAAAGATAAATTATATGTATTGAATGCTAGTACCTTCAATCTTAAGTTGCCTGCCTAGGTAGCGTAGATAATAGCATGTCTGCCTCAAGTTCAAGAGGTCGCGAGTTCGAATCTCGGAGAGTTACCTGGATAAGGCTTTTCCGGGGTTTTCCATTATCCTAAAAGACGAATGTGAGGTAACTCTAAGCTCCATGGACCCCGGATGCATTGAGCATCATTTCACCCATTCCATTCATCGTCCGATATGACTAAATGTTGTAGGACGTAAATTTAAAATAAAAATTTTAAGTCGTTTGAAACAAATACTTGAATTCATTTTCAATTAGCATACTAAGGCATAGAAATGTATCATTAGGAAGACTTAGTCTTCCTTTAACACCTGTACACAAACAGACACTGATATGCAGACTCTCTTCCTAAATCCAGATTCTAGCGAGGATAGGAAATAATTATAAATGAACCAAACAATTCGCGTTCCTCAGGCAGAAATTAAACTCCAAACATCTGGATTTGGATACTAGCGTGCTGACCACCAAAGAAGTCTGACTTGTTGTACTGTGTACATGATTAGGCTTTCACGGCCGGCGTTAATCCAACAGAATGTATTTCTCGAGCTTGTGGGCCGCGATTCAGAGAAAGAAAATTCTCCTGAAGTTTCGCTTATATCTCCGACGAGCATCTAGCACGAGCATAAAGAACCAATGGCAGGCAAGTAGCCGTGGACAGACCAGGCTATATTTGACGAGTCCTCGTGCCGACCGACATTCCATCAAGTACCTAGCTAGAATACTCTGAAGATGCTCGTTGGAGATATGAGCGAAACGTCAGAAGAATTTTCATCCTCTGGACCACGGCCCACAAGCCCGGGAAATACATTCTATTGGATTGCTGTACTGTATTGGCTTTAAATAAGTTACCATCAGAGCAAATATTGGAGTGCTACAACTTTATATCACTCAGTGGCATAATTTTCTTCTTGGAAGTTTGTGTAAAACATTGTGACAGTCCCCCACCCCACTTTTGAAGAAAAGATGCGCAATATCATTGGCCAATTGACTTGCATTATAAGAGAAGTAGCAGTCAGTGTTCCACTTATTGTGATTGTCATAAGTACAAATCATTGTATTGAATGCCCGAGTTCTAATTACATTTCTAGTGTCTTACTTTCTCCGCATTGTAACCATTTCTCGTGTATCTTCTCTTAATATGGGATTTTGCGACGTTTTACAATAATTTAGCATATGTTAAATATACGTTCAATACAGAATGATCTCAAATTTTTTTGACAACGTACCTTTACTCATCCTCATAATGTTGATAGTCCTTCTCAAAATAGTCTCCCCTGAATACGATGCACTGGTCCCAGCGTTTCTGCCAGTCTTCAAAGACATACTGGAAACCATTTTTAAGAGATCCTTCAAAATCACCTCCAAAGCCTTCACCACTGCTTCTGATGATAGATAATGCCTCCCACGAAGGCGTTTCTTCAAGTCAGGTAATAGAAAACAGTCACATAGGGCTAAATCCGGACCATAGTGAGGGTGAGGGATGCACTTCATGTTGATTTTTGCAAGATATTCAGCAACAACATTGACAATGTGCGGCCGCGCATTATCTTGGTGTAGCATTCAGCCTGCTTCACGGAAATAGTCTTTTGCGCCTGACATGGACTTACAATGTTTTCAGGACATCCTGTAGTATTGTCCAGTTACTGATGTGTGTGCAGGTACAACACTTTTTTTTTTGTAATTCACGTCCTCCAAGGTTAAGTCATATCGGACGATGAATGGAATGGGTGAAATGATGCTCAAATAAGCCCAGAGTCCATAGAGCTTAGAGTTACCCGACATTCACCTTTCAGGATAAGGAAAAACCCTGGGAAAATACTTATTAAGGTAACTCACCCTGGCCGAGATTCGAACTCGGGACCTCTTGAACGTGATGCAGACATGCCACCACCACGCTACCGAAGCGGGCAGGTACAACATGCTGATGAACCATTCCATCATTATCAAAGAATGAGATGACCATAACTTTCCCAGCAGAAACAACCACTTTTTCTTTTGGGGGGGGGTTGGTGATGAAGGAGATTTCCACACTGAGCTTTGCTGTTTGCTCTCAGGATCAAAATGATGTAGCCAAGTTTCATTCGCAATGAAATAGTGCGAAATATTGCGAAAAATTAAAACCGTAAGAAAATTATGATCATTCTTTATTTAACAGCCCTCGTATAATTAACATTTATCTACCCTTAAAGGCGTTTCTTTTAACTCCGATTGTCTAAAATATAAACTTTTTTCCCTTGTTCCATTTAGCTGCAATGGTCATATCGGCGGCCGTTCTCCTTTGGAACATACTGAAGGTGTTAACTCGATATCTTTGGTTTTTAATCATTAAAACACGCACACGTTCACACTCTCATTCCTACTTCCAGACTCTGGGGAAGATGGGGAATTATCTTGGTCGGGGAAAAATCCCCACCCCCACCGCCGGGAATCGAACCCGGGACCCCCAGCACGGCAGGCGCCCTACCGACTGAGGTACGGGGCCAGCCATATGGACTTTATACCTTGGCAGACAAGCACATACCTATCGACCACATCTTAAAAGTTGTACTTTGTCTTTTCACTCCTTTGTAGAATAACGAAAGGCTTATTTCAGTTTAGTCCTTCCATTTTCATTTAGTGTCCTTGCAGGAAGTTTATCAGTAAAGTCAAGCATTTTCTCTTGTTTTCTACATTTCGCTGCAGGTTGCTAAGTGAGTTTGTTTTGTTTATATAAGACCACCCTCTTTTCTGATTTTAAGAGGCAGTTAGTATTTGCTCAGACATGAAAACTGAAAAGGGGCGATTTAATAAATTATTAAAGACAAGAAGGGTAACTTGAGCTTCGTCGGAAGAGAAAACAATGATGCACTTGTAGGAAAATCCCTTTCATGGGAAAATTGCGAGGAAAAGGATTTTCTGTTGATGAGATCCGATTCTTAAATCTTATAATTGAAATAAATTTGTATATCGAGGTAATTTACATGAAGTAGCAAGTCTTATTATGATACTTGAGACATCCTTTCATAATATTTACTAAAGCTTCCTTTCTATATTTTCAGCAGCTTTGTAAATCAACTTTTAAGTATGTTTTGAGTGAGTCATTTTGAAATAGCAATGCTAAACCTTTTTTCACGTAAGCTAGCACCGTATCTCTTAACGGTCACGTGATCTTATCTTATCTCATTGTCTGCCGTTGTGGTGCAGGTTGTTGTGCGGCAAAAATTAGTTCGTTATTTAACATGGTGATATGTCTTTATATGTTTGAAGAGAATTGTCAAATTTTTATTTTCGGAACTATTTCAATGAAGTTTTGAACTGGATTAGTCATATATCGCCATTCGAAGGTGTGTCGTGCCGAGTGCGAGAGCTAGATTATTTTATTGATCGTTTATTGCGCGTGCACTTATTATATGTATCATGGCAGAGTCTACCGCCAGTTTTTCGCTGAAGCATCGCAAGGGTAAACCGTTACAAAACGGCGAAAAAAGAATTGTGGTGCATGTGTTTAATGCACTCACAGAGAAGAATCCGTCTTTGTCAGTGAGAGAAATCGAACAGCTGTGCTCTGAACTTACAGGTGTGTTAGATGCGTAGGAACATCACGACATGAAATTGAGACAACAGGAAAACTTACCACTCCAGGGGCGATATTGCTGTGTGGCGAATACGTTATTTAAGGCAATCAGACTGTCCCGGGATACAAATGGCAAAATATACTACCTTGACGAGACTTGGGTGAGTGAAGGACACATGACAAGTATGGCGTGACACGACTTTTAAGACTGAAAGACAAGCATTTTTGCAAGGTATGTGTGCTGATTTAAAAATCCCAGTGGAAAAGCCCGAAGGCCTTTCTTTATAAACTTGTTCCAGTTTCATTACTCATTCATTCAGCTTCAACTTGCTCAGTTTCATTATAAACTTGTATTTTTACATGCTTTCATATCCTTATTTGTATAATTTTATCTATCTTCCTGGCAATTATTATGGCGTTTACTGCAGGTTTAAATGTGACGGGAAGGCACAGCCTATGGCCTATGATGCGAAGATGATGATGATGATGATGATGATGATGATGATGATGATGATGATGATGATGATGATGATGATGATGATGATGATGATGATGATGATGATGATGATGATGATGATGATGATGATGATGATGATGATGATGATGATGATATAAGGGCGCTCAACTACGGTGGTCATCAGCACCCTTTAAAAAAACTAGTCATGGCAAAAGCCAGATATAAAACTTTCTAAAAACTATACAAGTGTAACAAAACCTATTAAAAATACACGTACATAAAAAACATCAATCAAAACCTACTAAAAATTTCGTTCACTAAATCCTTAACTCTAAACTAGACAAGAATCTAAAAATATTCTCCACGGGTCTCCACGCACTGCCTACACGTGGGTGGGCCTGTTGACCGTCTCCCTTAACCACGAAGAGGAGCCCACACGAGGGAGACTGTTGGCTCGGGTGCGCCAAACCCGTACCTACCGAAGTTGGCCCCTGGGGAATATGATACCAAAGCATTAGCCAATTAGGGTGAGGGTGAAGGTAGTTCCACGCGGAGTGATACATGTCAGCGGGGCAAGGTTATATGAAGCAGAGATTAATCAAAAAAGAAACAGGCTTGAAAGAAAAACCAGGAAGGAAGAGACAAAATATATATTTACAGAACTCCAAATATCATAACATCTTCGTGATGTGCAGGTTGTTGATCCTCTTAAAGTTCAAGGAGTCCCAAGTTCGATTCTCAGACTGAATTATTGGACTATTTCCTTCTTATGACGTCATCCTATACTGACGGTGTTAAAGTCCACTAATCAGATTCATGAAATCATACACAACAGCGATAACTATTTTGTTATTTCACCCTCAGACACGATAACAACACATTCGGCATGTTTACGAACAGGCAAAGGATTATCTCATCTCACAGATCGTCAACTGTTAGCGGGACTGTCAAATGTTAAAATAGTTGAGGTGAGGTGACTTGTGAGGTTACGTTTCATTCATGTGCTAATGTAGGCCTATGTTATTTAGGGAATCAAATAAGTTGTTTTATTGCTTTCAAAAGCTTTTTGTTTCTGAAATAGCATCTACAAATGCAACTCGTGGTTCTGAACCTCCCTAGATAAATTCCCTCGCGATTTCGTCGCTCGTGACATCTAAAATACGTTTTCTTTTTCGGGGTTTCCCTTAACCTGTGAAGAAAAGTGCCGGGTAAATTTTTAGCTCTAAGGACTCGGGCATATTTGTACATCATTTCAGCCATTTCGTTCATTCATCATCAGACATGAACTACGGAGTTAATGACCTTAAACTTACTTATATATTCGTATTTGGTGAAAGATCTTATTCGTCAAAAGAAAAATATTTCAATACAGACAAAACATGAATTATATATTTTTTCCATTTGTACTTTCAATTATTGTGGATTAATTGTACTGATAACAGTAAACAGATGATTCGTCATTAATCACATATGAAATATTCACAGTTCCTTTAATATAGCTCTTAAAAATAGAATTCATTTAACTGTTTTAAAGCTATTATGTAAGAGACACACGCTGATATTTCTTTGCATTAACCCTCAGTCGTCGTGGTGCATCCAGAAACCGCCAGCCGCCTGCTTTTTCCGCACTGCTTTTAGGTTTTTGACTTAAAAACGCCACCGGTCTCATTATCTTCTTGGCTGACAATGTATTGCTGGTCTTTTGATAAGCCGTTGAATTGGCGTCTCGGATTTTACGAATTTCAGCATTTGCATCCACTGGAGGCGACGTGACCGAACTCGTCTATTCTTACAATGTCTGCAACGCGCAAATGGTCTAAGCAACCCAAAAGACCTGGAACTTGCTGTCCATTTACTACAGAACGACGATGTCAATGTATGCCAACTACAGGTACAAGTTAAGAAGACTTGATAAAGATGCAAATTATTTTATACCTGAAAGAAGAGAAGAAAATTCTAACACAGAGGAATTTGCCTCAGAATGTGAACCTATCTAAAGTGCCTTGTTCTAATCAGAAAGGGATGGAAATGCAAAATGGGGAAAGCATCGTGAACCCACAGTTACACGTACAACAAGTTCACACAACCTATAGCAAGTGCAAAAATAGTATTTTTGTTTGGAACACGGTAGAATGATATGCTATGAGGACTTTGCGAGTTTGGAGTTGGAAAAATAGGACAGTCTAAAATAGGAAAGCAGATTGGAACAAGGAGAAAATAAATAACTATCCTGTGTTATAACTAAAACTGTATAAATGCTGTATTTTCATGTAATAAGCTGTGTCATGATTTCATATACTGTAGTTTAGGATCTGCTACCTTTACGTTAATACTATAGTGTCGGTTGTATTAATCTAACATTATTATTTGGAATACGCAAGAAAATAAAACAGAATTAATGAATCCTTTTCAAAATAAGGACATGTATTCGAAAGATCAATAAAAATAATTAAAACGTTATTGACGCCTATTATATATCATGCGACTGACTGTCGAATTTAAAGCATGACTGAGGAAATGTTAAATTCTATTATGCCTTAACTAATATTACTCAGAAGCTGTTATTAATTACAAATGTTACTGGAAATTAATGTTCTTTCACACTAGCCGTGTGTAAGACGCATTATCAAAGGGTAGAGCCAGACTGATAGATTCAATGTCATTGCCGGGATTTGAACCAGGGATCTTGTGGTCTCCGTCCAGCCTCTCTAAACCATTGAACTACTATGGCCAAAGTGTCGACATGACATTAAATTCTCCAACTGACTCATGTTTTTTCCGGTAAACCACTAGGAGTTCTCATAAACACATGAGACAACTACCTCAACGGCGACTTACTGTGCTGTAAGTACTTTAAGGCCCGGGCTTTATAGTCACACGAGTCAGTTGGAGAATTTCATGTCATGTTGGCACGTTGGCCATAGTAGCTCAAATGGTTAGAGCAGCTGGACGGAGACCTGAAGATCCGTGGTTCAAATCCCGGCTATGGCATTGGACGTTTCAGTCTGGCTCTACCCTTTCATAGAGCGTTCTACACACAGATAGTGTGAAAGAACAATTAATTTCCATTAATTGTACCTAATACTGGTCCGAACTATAAATCCCGGACCTTAAATTATTTACAGCATAGTAAGTGACCATTAAGGTAGCTATCTCGTGTGTTTATGAGAACGCCTAGTGGTTTACCGGAAAAAAACACGAGTCAGTTGGAGAATTTAATGTCATGTTAGCACGTTGGCCATAGTACTTCAATAATTTAGAGCGGCTGGAGGGAGACCAGAAGACCCGTGGTTCAAATCCCGGCTATGGCATTAAATTTTTCAATCTGGCTCTACCCTTTCATAGTGCATCCTACACACAGATAGTGTGAAAAAACATTAATTTCCATTAATTGTGCTTAATAGTGGTCCGAACTATAAAGCCCGGACCTTAAAGTACTTACAGCATAAGTCGCCATTAAGGTAGTTGTCTCATGTGTTTATGAGAACTCCTAGTGGTTTACAAGGAAAAACACGAGTCATATGTCATGTTGGCCATAGTAGCTCAATGGTTTAGAGTGGCTGGACAGAGACCAGAAGATCCGGGGTTCAAACCCCGGCTATGGCATTGAATTTTTCAGTCTGACTCTACCCTCTCATAGTGTGTCCTACACACGACTAGTGTGAAAGAACATTAATTTCCATTAATTGTACCTAATAGTAATCCGAACTATAAAGCCCGGGCCTTAAAGTACTTACAGCATAGTAAGTCACCATTAAGGTAGTTGTCTCATGTGTTTATGAGAACTCCTAAGTGGTTTACCGGAAAAAACACGAGTCAGTTGGAGAATTTACTGTCATGTTGACACGTTGGCCATAGTAGCTCAATGGTTTAGAGCGGCTGGACGGAGACCAGAAGGCCCGTGGTTCAAATCACGGCTATAGCATTGAATTTTTCAGCCTAACTCTACCCTTTCATAGAAATCTTACATTGAAATACAGCAAAAGTTCAGATGTGTGCATTTACATTAGTTCCTCTACTCACTCTTATACACCAATATGAGTTAACGTTGGAAGACGTAAATAATAAAACAACGTTCTTGTACAAGTTATAAATGGAAACTCTTATCAGAAGATCCCGTTTGGGAATAACATGACTACAGAAAATTATCTCAAAACGGTTAATTCTGCAAAAATGTGTCGAAATTTTATGTTTTATTTTTGGGTAGTAAGTCTTTTTATTCCCATACATTTTACCACTTATGTGGTAATAACTTCATAGGCTATTTATAGAAAACTTATGTTAAATATTTCATTTATCATGTAAATATTTTAAAGTATAGCATTATAATTAGTACCTTAATGCCATTTTTGAGAAGTTAACGCATTTTTAAATAATGCCATGTAAATTTTAGTTTAGCAAACATTTTCCTGATAGTCTTCGAGTTATATCCTTGGAAGGTGTTAAACTTAAGCAGCAAGTTAGGCATTTAACTCCCATTTTGTGTTTGAGTTGCGCTATTCAGTTGCAAACAGTTACGTAAACGTGCATAGACAATCTTTCTTTTTCTTCCAAAAATATTTTCTTTGGATTCTTGAAGCCTCAAAACTACGTTCCCTGGAAAATCTAAGATAGGATTTTTGGGTTCAATACAATTCTTTCTTTGTTTATTAGTGGTAGAGAAAATAAAAAAATACGATACTAATTCGGGAACAGGTGTAAGTGTAAGATGATTTCATGACCACCGAAATAATACTGTCTTATACAGTTAAGATAAAATATAAACCTAATTTTCTTAATTGCGTGCCATAGAGCTTGAATATTTTGGCAGCATGTTTCTACTTGTCCCATGTAGACAATGGGCTAGACGACTCACAAACGCCTTTTGGGTGGTTTAAGAGAAAATATATTTTTTCAGGAGATTTCTTCTTCTTCTCTTGATTTAGGACACAGTGTTGTTCATTTATGGTCCCCTAACCCTTATTCCACTTTAGGTATCGGGTGAAGAAATGTGAAATGGGAGTGTTTAACGCACGCTTTTACTACATACGGCACTGCAGGCGGTGACACTATGATATATGGGAAGAAGATGGAGTACTGGTGTAATGAGACGGCAGGGAAAAGCGGAGATCACGGAGGAAAGTCGCCACAGCGCCGTGTTGTACACCACGAATCTCACTTTTCGGTCACCTGGGATTGAACCCGAGCAGCCTTGATGAGAGCATAGTGGTCTAACCACTCAGCCACGGCGTGGGATTGTTGGGTGAGGAAACTACAACTATGACAGAGAGAGAAGTACAGGGATGAGCGATCAGCCCAGTCACCGTAATGAGAGTGAGGGAAACAGATGAACGGAATGATGGTGAAATAGATGAAAGGAAAATATGATAATGGAGGAATTGGAGAAATTCTGGCGGGAGAAAGAATTCAATTGATGCCAGAGGATCTACTCCCATTAGTTCTGGACTCGCACGAACATGGACCCGGACCTCCTTCTACCCGAGAGTTAGCGAGCTGTCCCGGAATGGCGCCCGACGCCTCCGAGGCTCTTTCCATAGGGCAAGACCTAGAGACTAAGAAGCCCCCCCCCATCTAGTCCTGTGAACTCAAGACGGAATGGAAGTGGATACGCCACTTACGTGTGCCAACTTCAAAATGGGAAGGCTACCGATATGACCTCGTTTGGGCCGCCTGGTGATCCAGCACAACTTCTACAAGCTATGCTGGCTAGTACGCGGGAATATTAATGGCTTCCCTCAACCCCGTCGAGAGACGTACCCGATCACCCACAGGTATCGGGAACCACTGCCCCCTCGAGTCCAACCCAATCCGAATAACTCCCTATCAGTAACGGGCTCCAATGTTCAGCCCGAGGTTCCTCTAGTAACGTCAGAGGTATCACGAGTGCTAGGGGTCCGCAGCGCCCGCAACTCGGCAGCTGAAAGAGACGGATCCCCTCCCCTACGGGGGGCGGGGGGAACAGGAAGTTCCAGAGAAATCCCACCCCAGCACCGTGCTGTTCACCACAAATCTCACTTTCCGGTAGTTTGGAATCGGAAACGGGCCGCCTTAGTGAGAGTCAAGTGGTCTAACCGCTCAGTCACGGCCCGGCCTTAGGAGATTTGTAAATGTATATTTATCTTTAAATAGAGATTTCGAAATTTTCGGGTGTAATTTGATGTTTAAAATGTTAAAATGCATAATATTGCCATATAGTTGTATTATGAGTAGAAGATAATTTTCTTTTACCTGCTCAAACGTTAAATCTGTTCGTTCTATGAATGAAATGGGTGAAGTGATACTCAAATGAGCCCAGGGTTCATAGCACTTAGAGTTACCCATATTCGTCTTTTAGTATAAGGGAGAGCTCGGAAAAACTATAATCCAGATAACTCACTGTGACCGAGATTCGAACTCGGGACGTTTTGAACGATAGGCACACACGCCCGTCTACTCTACCGAGGCGGGCATTATATAAGATTTCGCATCAACGAAATATACTTTTGATTCATTAGAAAGACAATGCATGTTCTATTTCATCAAAATAGGGCTGGAAGCCGCTGCTAATAGTAATAGGTATGTCTCTGGGGGCTGAATTTTCTTCCCTTTGAAGTCGTGATATGAGGTGTTTCTCTGTACGATGCACCGCGCCGTTTTTGATTGTGTATTTGCAGTAAAAGAGGTCACATTACAGTCGTCTCGTATCATCGTCCTTTTAGCTGTATTCGTCGTCCTATCTCACTTCCTCTCTCCTCCCTAGGCGTGCAGACTCGGATGGAAGAATAAATTCTGTGTGCTCTGGAAACGTCACTTCCCTCACAATGAAAGATGCTCAAAATTTAAGGAATTTCTTTCGGCGCTGTTCACCGTACCTTCCACTCTCGTTATTTATGTGCGCTTTCCTCCAATATAAGTTGGGAGTTAGTTCCGGCTGCGGTCGGCAGGGTTCCCTTGAGATGTCCTTGTTTGCACAGCAGCACAAACACTGAGCCTTTCATCAGCATTGCACACAACCTTTCGGAACGTGATCCCCCACAAAGTACATAGGAACTAGTTCTACCTCAAAGGAAGCAAAAACCTTAGCAAAATAAATAGAATCATCTCCACTTTCTCACCTAGCAGACGGAGAAAGGTAAAGCATGACTCATCTAAATCCTCGATAGCAACATTTCACCGAAAACGTGAGTTTTATGGATCACGAAAGTTAAAAGGAAACTCATTTTTCAAAATATATTCGCCTCCACGTATAAACACAGTATGAATCAAGGTGAAATTTTGACTAATACCAGGCTTATTCTTTAAATTTAGTAGATGTGTAGTATTTAACGCCCGCTTTTACTACATACGGCACCGCAGGCGGCGACACTGATGATGCATGAGATGAAATGAAATGAAATGTGTAGTGTTTAACGCCCGCTTTTGCTACATACGGCACCGCAGGCGATGACACTGATGATGCACGAAATGAAGATGGAGCACCGGTGGAATGAGATGGTGGGGGAAACCGGAGCTCCCGGAGAAAACCCGCCCCAACGCCGTGTTTTCCACCACAAATCACACTTTGCGGTCGCCTGGGATCGAACCCGGGCCGCCTTGGTGAGAGCCAAGAGGTCTAACCACTGAGCCATGGCGTGGCCAATTTAGTAGATGCATCAAGCATACGATTTTTCATGAAAAATTTCCCACTAGAGGCTATCTTGTTAGGCATAACAACAATTTTTATGACAAAATGTTTGTATAAATAACCTTTGTTCTTTTCCATTCAAAAGTATTTTTAATTGTGTAAAGAATAAGTCAAGCAAAAACGCACTGAACAAGGAAGTTAGTTCTCTAAAATATACAAATTACTTTAAATAACCTTTCAGTGTGAGACAGTTATTTTAGTTGTTTTATTTAAAATGATTTTAATTATATTGGAGAGAAGATGAAGTTTAGGATATCAAGTGAAAGTACAAAAAGCAATTTGATAGAAGAAAAAATTCAATATTAATCACGATTTTGGTAAAAACAAAATTAATTTATAATAAGAATAAATATTATTTTGAATGTTAAACCGTTTTGAAAAGAGTTATAAGAGAACAATTATACAAATATTATTGAATCTAACAGCGACATAAATATAATTGTTTGTGACGCGGACTGAAGGTAAAATATTGACTTCCATTGCAACGGAAAAATCAGTGAATCTAGATTGGATAAAGCTTCTTTCATCTCTATTTAGTCGTCATAGGGTACGGACGTGTGTGTTCGTATCTGTAAGTTTGCAGAAAGGACACAATGCATAAGATATTGCAGAAGCAGCATAAGTGTTTTGTTTTTAAAATTAGGTAACATCAAAGTTAAGAAATGTGATTATATTATTTCAAAAGCTTTATCAAAATTAAATTTACAATTTAAAAAGAAAAGTATTGAAAATTACTCCATAATCATCTTTCATCTTCGACTGCACCCTGAAATAAAATCTCGTCCTAACAGAAGAGTAGCCGAGATAAGTTCCAGAATCCAACTTAGAGTAAACCTAAGAGAACATCAATTCCATCATCTGCAAATGTGAAATAAAATGTGTAGTGTTTAACACCCGCTTTTACTACAAACGGCACCGCAGGCGGTGACACTGATGATACATGAGATGAAGATGGAGCACCGGTGGAATGAGATGGTGAGGGAAACCGGAGGTCCCGGAGAAAATCCGCCCCGGCGCTGTATTGTCCACAACAAATCTCACTTTGCGGTCACCTGGGATCGAACCCGGGGCGCCTTGGTAAGAGCCAAGCAGTCTAACCACTGAGCCACAGCGCGGCCACCATCATCTGCAACATCTTCCCATATGCGAGATTCTGTTTCATATGGCTTCCCAACCTGGGACTTCGAAATGATCAACATGAAACATTGCAACACCTCAAAAATACGCTTAGAGAACGTCATCTCTACCTGCTAACATATGAAATTTCTGTTACAAGTGACATCATCAGTTCTCGAGAAAACCGTTGTTATTAGTGTGAATATTTCTAATGATTCCTTACACTTCAATCGTAGTCGCCATTTATCTGTTTCCGGCGATATGATGGAAAGAGTTGAATTAAGGCCTCTCGGTGTCCATTCGCTATTTAAATGCCAACCACAAATATGTCGGCAGCGGTGAAAAGCGCCACATGCTACGTATGGTAATGTTAGATTTTAGAAAAAAAAAGTATAACAAATGTAACTTTAAAGCAAAATTAAACATTAAAAATTCACATTTGTCATCTAATTTCTGATGAATACTCTATTTAGTGCATCATGCTTTGGTTCCCTGCCACTGAATGCAGTCCGAATTCGACCCCACTCTTGGGGTGTGGATTTTAAGTCTGTTTAGGACCAGTGCCCACTGAGCATCATGAGGAAATTAAGAAGCTTGCGATAAGTAAGCGGTCCGGTGAAGAAAGCCGTCTTTCCGGCTGGGGTACCAAGGTCTTTTTTTTTTTTTTTTTTTTTTAAATTTTGTGTGTGCGTAATTTAAGTCCTCGAACGTTAAGTCATATCGCAGGATGAATGAAATGGGTGAAATGATGCTCAGATGAATCTGGTGTCCATGAAGCTTAGAGTTACCTAACATTCGTCTATCAGGGTAAGGGAAACCCCTGGAAAAAACCTTATTCCGTTAACTCAGCCTAACCGAGATTCGAACTCGGGACCTCTTAAACGTGAGGCAGACAGGCAAGGGTACCGATATACTGGCTACATCTCCTCTCCGTATCGGTTGGATGACCGCCCATCTGTAACTTGCGTATGTGGGCGTGAGGTCAGCATTCGGGTTGGCAGGCCATGTTCCAATATGGACTGTAATTAATTTCCTTTCTGTAATTTAAAATGGAATGCTATATATTTCTTTTGAAATAGCGCGAATAACATTTAGCACTATAAAAATATACTCAATTCCGAGTGCTGTTCAATAAAGAATGATCACTTTTTTTTTTCTTTTTTTTTTTTTTTTGACAACGCACCTTTACTCATCCACATAATTTTGATGGCCCTTTTCAAAACAGTTTCCCCTGAATACGATTCACTTGTTCCAGCGTTTCTGCCAGTCTTCAAAGACATGCTGGAAATCATTTTTTGAGAGATCCTTGAAAATAGCTTTCATAGCCTTCACCACTGCTTCTGATGATGGATGATGCCTCCTACGAAGGTGTTTCTTCAAGTTAGGGAATAGAAAAATTCACACTGGACTAAATCCGGACTATAGGGAGGGCGAGGGATTCACTTCACGTTGATTTTTGCAGGATATTCAGCAACAACATTGGCAATATGTAGCCGCGCATTATCGTGGTGCAGCATCCAGCCTGATTCGCGGAAATGTAGTCTTTTGCGTCTGATATGGACTTGCAATGTTTTTAGGACATCCCTGTAGAATCGTCCTGTTACTGATGTGTATGCAGGTACAACATGCTGATAAACCATTCCATGAATATCAAAGAATGAGATGATCATAACTTTCCCAGCAGAAGCAACCACTTTTGCTTTTTTGGGGGATTGGTGATAAAGGAGATTTGCACACTGAGCTTTGCTGTTTGCTCTCAGGATCAAAATGATATAGCCAAGTTTCATCAGCAGTGATTACGTTTAAAAGAAACTCCGGATCTTCCTCTAACATCAACTTTAACTGCATGTTACCGCCACTGCAGCGGTGGGCGTTACTGAACATGTGTGAACTTGCCTGGTTCTCACAGGCGGGAACCAGAAGTGTCAACAATGAAACTGCTACGGCGTGTTTGCTTCACATTAAGCTAACAGAATATAATAAGGTTAAATTTTAGTGCGAAAAATTATGACCGTAAAAATATTATGATCATTCTTTATTGAACAACCCTCGGACAAATACAATACTTATAAACACATTTTAATAACTTCATATTATATAAAAATACTTTAACTTTATATATTCACATATATACATATGTGTGTGTGTGTTGTATTATTTACTATATTTGTAATTTACGTACTCCAAAGTCAAGCCATATCGGACGGTGAGGGAAATGGTTGAAATAGTACTCAAATGAACCCACGGCCCATGGAGCTTAGAGTTGCCTGACATTCGTCTGTAAGGATAAGGGAAAACCCCGGAGGAAACCTCATCCATGTAACTCTCCATGACCGAGATTCGAACTCGGGACCTCTTGAACGTGAGGCAGACATGCTACCATTTACGTGTATGTGTGTTCTTCGTCTATATTGCTGTTTTCCAACACTAGCTTTAGCATTATACTGCCAATCTCGAATTCTCTGTTTACATACATAAGCATAAAAGTAACTGCACTAATCACGTATCGATTTGAAATTACGGTATAAAGCATTAATTGAAACTTCGCAAAGTTAAGCATTTCTAGATATTTTCTCAGTGTCAGAGTATTTGTACCGATATCACACAGTTCTGCATCCCGACTTAGCCCACCGTTATATGCACCCTAGTTCTCGGACACGCCCAACCGGAGTAAGATTCCGGGAACTCTCCCGTACACACGACCTCCGAATGCCTCGCGTGGAGCGGTCGTCCCTGGGTCGTTATCCCGCATGGCAGCTCCAGCGTGCGCGTTTCGATCTTGCTCTTTCCACCAACTCGAGACTAGCTACCCCACATTCGGTATTCCAACAACTTTTTGCCGAACTACTGGACCGTTACCCTAATTATGTTCCGGTCTTTACAGACGGTTCCGAGTTAGGTAGCACTACGGGTTGCGCATTCGTCATTAACGGCGAGGCTCATAAATTTCGCCTTCTGGACTTCACCTCTGTTTTTTCTGCAGAACTGTATGCCATCCTCTATCTGCTCCTTTTTATTTGTAAGTTAGTTCCTGGCAATTTTATCGTTTGCACTGACTCTCTAAGCGCTCTTCAGGCCTTGCAACAGCACATTGCAGCTCACACGCTAGTTTTAAAAATTCAGGCCTTGATCTCGCAAATGCTTAGTCGCGGATACCATTTTGTTTTTACTTGGACCCCAGGCCATGTGGGCATTTCCGGGAATGAGGAGGCGGACGCGGCTGCTAAGTCCGCTTGCCGTTTGCCCCGTAGTTTAACAACTACGGTGCCATACCAGGATGTGCAACGCTTTTTGCGTCGCCAACTCCTATCTGCTTGGCAGCACTCCTGGACAGCTTTGGAAGGCACACAACTCCGGGCACTAAAGGAGAGCGTACAACCCTGGCTAACTTCCTGCAGGGATAACCGGCGAGCCGAGGTGATACTCACCCGGCTGAGAATTGGACACACACGAGCGACTCATGGCCATTTGTTAAGAGGGGAACCGGCCCCTGTGTGTGCTCCATGTGCAGTACGCCTCACTGTGCGGCATGTATTGCTGGATTGCCCGCAGTACGCCCGCGTTCGCCAGTCAGTAGGCTTGGGAACTAACTTGCTGGATGTTTTAGGGGACGACCCAGTGGCCGTGGTTAAGGCACTGCGGTTTGTTGCCGAAATCGATTTTAATAAACAAGTCTGACTTGCTTTTTATATTTGTTACTTTTAGAGTTTTTAACTTATTAGTCTTTGGATGGTTTTTTATGTACTTTTAATAGTTGAGTGATTTTATTTTATTTTACCTTTTTAGCCTAATTTGTGTAGCTTCTAGGTTTTAGTCTTGACTTCGGCCCAAATGACCTTGCTGTCGACGGGCCCTAAAACACCACACACTCACTCACTCACTCGCGTCCCTATATGAAACAACTTTCTCATAATCACTCTCTGGCACAAAATCATCGCAAGATTAACTTTTCATGTTCACTTTACAGGTTATAAGCATAAGTGGACAAGAATAACGAAAGATTCCTCTTAATGACTAGGAAATACATCGCTAGAAAGAAGAAGGTTTGTTCTTTCCGTTGTCATAAAGTACATACCTATAAGATGTTTCAAAAATAGGTTCACAGCCTCATAAATATTGCGTCGATTAGATGAGTTGGCAGTCTTCGCTTGGTATAGCTCAGTCGATTAGCGTTTTAGGGCAGAAACTCTATTAAGAGGCGTGGGAGCAAGAGGGTTAAAGAAGGTCATAAGCCATCCCCCTTTTAAACATCTTGTTATTGATTGCACTTCTTCTATTGCCCTTGTACATAAAACAAAGTGTACCGCATACCTTGTAAAAACAACAGTAAAGTAATACAAAGAGAAATTCTTGTAAAAACACATCTAAAATTCTTAAACGAAACATAAAGTAACGAGAACACAAAATTGGTTTGCTCTAAGAGTCTCTACAGGAAATTGGACCATTGTGAATTACAGTAAAACACAAAAATTCTAACAATTAATTTCAGTGAAACACTGATCTTGGTAAAATTTTGATCCAGCAAAATTAGGCATGGATAAAATTACTGCCCCGCACAATTCGGACTTGAATGCAGTCCTCGATGTCTGCTGAACCTATTCGGGCTTTATCCGGTAACCTACAACGAGTGGCAGACTCCTAGAACGTTCAGTCTCCAAGTCGACTTATTTTTACAGTAGAGTTGGTTAGGCTACATTAAGAATGGCACAGAATAGAGTAATAAAAAGGATTTATGAGGCAAGACCAGAGGTGAAATCGCAGTTATAAGAAAATGAATGGAATGGAAGCAATACGTACATGGCAGTAAAAGTGGCCAGACTCAGAAAATCTTCGAGAGAGCCATAACGAACTGCTAAGTGATCCAACAAATGAATCATTCGCTTTGACAACCAACCCTAATATATCACATCAGGTCTTGGGCTTATCTGTTACGTTTTTAAAGTTTTTCTCATTACGGATATCGGAGGTGACGTTTATATTTTACTTCCGTCTGAACGGCAAGGGGCTGAAGGATGTCTGTTCAAGCGTGACGGAGCATGCAAGGAGTTACGGCCAGCGTGACGTCACATTTTCTTCCCTTTTCTGCAGTAGTTTGCTTTCTTCTTCGAGAGCTTTATGAACATCTAATCAGAATGGCATATTTAACAGATGCCAATTATGGCAGTATGGCAACAAGCGACTAAAGATATTAGGTTGCCTCATAAGTAATGTTTTTTTTTTTTTTTTTTTTTTTTTTTTTCCTATTTTAATGTTTTGGAAAATTTATTGAATTTTTTAGGATGGCAATGCCGTTTACTGAATGCATTGTCCAGTGTTGCGTACATTGCGAGCGTATTTCAGTCTTTACTGGAGACAAGATTATAAAGATACCATAAAATTAAATGTTATGTTATAATATTATACATAAAGTTTACTGTACTCCTGCAGGTACTCTAAAACATTTGTAATTTATTTATTTACTGCTGCTCTGATCATTTATTTTTGTGCAATTAGAGGATGTGACAGAATGCCCACCCCAAACTATCATTTATGGAGAACGTTTTCAAAGTTTATCTGAAAATGTTATCCAGGGCTTTTTATGAACGTATCAAACCTTTAAAATATTTTCAGGGCAAATGGAATGTAAATCTTGAATCTACTGTAAATGTAGTCAGAAGCCCTCTCCATTTCTGGTACATTATCATAATGGTAAATCTTAGTATTAGAACATAGAGATATCGTTAAAACAAATGAATGTCAAGTGTGGTTTTTATGGACTCAAACAATTGAGAGCCCGCCTCGGTAGCGTAGATGGTAGCGTGTCTGCTGAGGTACCGAGTTTGAATCTCAGTCAGGGTGAGTTACCTGGATAGGCTTTTCCGAGGGTTTTGCCTTATTCTGAAAGACGAATATCAGGTAACTCTAAGCTCTATGGACCCTGGGCTCATTTGAGCATCATTTCACACATTTCATTCATCGTCCGATATGACTTAACGTTGGAGGACGTAAAATTACAACAAAAAAGGTACATTTCTTTGAATACTTCAATAAGAATTACGCCTTTGTCAAATGCAAAGCCGTACAAAAAAAAATCGTATTTCAAAGCCATTAGCTAGCGAGCAGTTTTAAAATATTTAAATATTGCTAAAGGTTTGTTGTTTGCCCCTTTTCCCTTACATCCTCAATAAAAATAATAACAATGCATATTTGTATAAACATGAAGTACACGGATAAATAAGAGTGTAAGTTTTTAGTAGAGCTAAGGGCAAAATTATTGTTAACTATCACATGGGAGGGGTGCAAATTCCACAGGTGGACAGCTGCAAATACTTGGGAGTGTACCTGGCAAGTAATGCTGGATTGGATGAACAAGTAAATTCCACATCTAGGAATGCGTGGAAGGCATTACATTTCGTAATGAGAATATTGAAAAAGGGGAGCGCTAGGTCCAGGGAAATTGCCTACAAGGCCTTAGTGCGGCCGGTTATGGAATATGGAGTAGCATGCTGGGACCCGTATAGAGCTAACCAAATCGATCCATTAGAAAAAATACAGAAGAGGGCAATAAAATTCATAAAAAGAGGAAAGTATTTTGGGCCTATAAAAGGAGATGAGACTAAATGGGAGGAATTAAGAATTAGGCGTAAAAAACATAGGTTGGTAGCGTTATTCAAAGCTAATGCTGGTGTAAAGGCATGGGTGGACGTTAGTGTAAGGTTAGATAATCCGGATTATTATGGACGAAACGATCATAGGTATAAAATTAAGGGTAGAAGATACAGAACCGACGTAGGAAAATTTTCTTTTGTTAATAGAACCGTTGAAGAATGGAATGAATTGCCTGTAGCAGTCTTTCAGGGCTGTCCCCTGTCGCTGAAGAAATTTAGAAAAAATCTAGATGGTTTATAGTTTAACTTTTGAATTATAATGGTATGTAATATGTAAATAGAGAAGTAATTAGATATTCTTTAAGTGACTAAAGTAAAATAATATCATGATTGTATTGTTTACTGTGTTATTGTTGTAAATCTAGTATTTGTAATTTGATCTGTATTCTTAACTCTGCCACCGGGTAGTACCCAATTGCAGTCAATAAATACATACATACATAATGACAATATGTATGGCATTTGAATTCAACAAAACAAATATTCAAATAATCATCAGTAAATAAATGCAGTAACTGAGTAAACTTACCAAATACATTGGAAATAGTTTTCTTACATTAGTTTAAAATAGGCATTCAGGAGAAACAACAAAAACAAAGGATACCATTCATCGAGAGATTAAGATAGCTGTAAAATCATACAGAATTTGCGGATCTGCACATAGTTAATTGACACCTCAACAGGCTGAACGTATAGTGGATATCTATCGTCAGGCTAAACGTAATCCCGTATGACAAATTTGTCAGGAGAATTGTCACTTGTGATGAAAAATGCCTACATTACCGAAAGCCTGATGCCTTGAAAAAGCGGCTTGATTCCCGCCAACCTGCCAAGTCATCGTTAAAATATCAGTTCGGTCCCAAAAGTAATGTTTATGCTTCTGGTGGAATTTTGAAGGTGTGATGCTCTGGGAGTTTGTTCCAAACAGACGGGCGATTGACGGGCATCTTTATTCTCAATAACTGGAACGAGTTGATGAAACTGAGATAGAGATACCCAGCATTAGTTAGCCGAAATAAAGTTATAGTGCAACAGGACAATGCAACACCCTATACTGCAGGAACAACCGTGGACAAAATTCAAGGATTGCTACCATACCGCGCTAACTTTATCTGTTTCAGCAAGCTCTTCATCTCCGTGCTACACTATCCGTCCCTTATCTCTCCGCGCCGAACCCTTTTTGTGCGCGTTGCCGCCAGTCGAGACATTATCATCTTTTTCGATCTGTTATCCATTTTCTACGTGGAATAAATTTTGATAACTTTGAAGCACTGCAAGTGGGCGTCACCTGATTCTTCATATCAAAGCCATAGACTGGTACCATCGTTGGATATCAAACCTCGCGGAATGATGGCTCAAGACCTATAATCTAATGCTCCATACTTTGAAAATCAGTTAATTGCTTGTATGAACATATTTTTGATAATTGTTTTTCTTAAAAAATAAATTACCTATGAAACAGATCTATAGAAAATGCATTAAAAAGGTATATATCGTATCATGTTCTTATTGTTTTGCATAAAGTACTATTTATTTATATACTTATAACGCTATTGCTTCACACCTCCAAACAGACTGCTACCTAACTGGAAAATGGCTTTCATGAAAAAAACATTTCCTCTTCGATGCTAAATGTAACTCTTCTTCACCTTCTTCTTCACTTCAAGGCATGGGCAGAGTGCCCGTTCCGTCCACAATAATTGCTCCTTTCATCTCTTTTTGGGCCTACCAAAATCTCTCTTTCCTTGTGGCTGATACTGGAAAGCAATCTTGTTTCGGACATTCTTTGTATATGCTACATCCATTCCTTTTGATATTTTTCAATTTTGCTACTTATCGAGTCTAAGTTGAGTTCCTTTCTTATGTCTTCATTCCTTATTCTATCCAACCTTGTGCATCCCTTTGTTTTCCTTAAAAAGTTCATCTCTGCACTTTGAATTTGGCTTTTCATTTTCTTCGTGAGTACCCATGCCTCACTTCCATAAAGTAGTGCAGGGACTGTCATTGTTTTGTACAACTTTAATCTTGTATCTCTTCTTGTTTTATTTCTCAACGTTCTATGCAGTGTTCCACAAATCATTTGGAATGTTGCAAGCTATTTGCTCACGTCTGTCTCTTTTCATGATATAATTAAGATTACATCCTAAAGAGCTGAATTCTTTTAGTTCTTCTAGTAGTTTGTTGTCTAAAATTGTTTTTGATCTTATGTTGTTTTCCCACAAAGGCCATTATCTTAGATTTTTCCGTCGATATTTTAAGATCATACTGTTGGCATACTTGGTTCAAGCGGTGCAGTGCATATTGTAATTTATCCTCCATTTCTTTTATTAAAACCACTCTTCTGAATTAATATTTAGTTTTTATGTAATACATGTTCAGAAAACATCACTATTTTATTAGTGCAAGTAGCATATTCAATGAGGAGTCCTGTGACTATCGGATCAGTCATATTAGACAAAATTAAATTAATTTTCAATACCAATACAATTCCAGTCCAAGCAACTTCCGTTGCTTGCCGGTAACGTCTTCCGCTATCACAAAGACCAGAAAAAGGCATTTTGTCATTATGACTCTAATTTTGTTGTAAGCGTATTACGTTTTGTAGCAGAGGAAGTGCTGTATTACCAAACTTATCCGGAAATGTGAAAAAAAAATAGCAGAAGGACGATGGTCAAAACAACTACTTAAAGTTGATCTTCAAAGGAGAAAAGAAAGAAGGTATAATAACCACACATGATGGTTGCACCGAGCAGCAGGACTTCAATTTGGAGATGAGATTTGGGGACAAAAGGCAAGCTTCTGGTGCGGAAATTGGTTCAGTTGCAGAAGTAGAAAAAGAACAAAAGAAAAACGCAATAGAACAAATGTGTGTATGTGACAGCAAAACCTGAAGATGAAATGTCGGCTATATCCTAAACTTGGCATTTCAATCCAATATCTTCAAAAGATGTGGCACGAAGGTATTTAAGAAAATCTTCCACCTCAAATTACCCTTCACTACTTTTTTTTTTTCAAAATATTTACAGCTAATTAAATTTTTAAAGATGCATAATAAACTTATTTTCTTCAGAAAATATATGCCTTGAAATTTCTGAGTGTAGCCAGTGAGCTTTATATTTAGTAAATTACGTATAAACCATAAAAGTCAGAGAAAACATAATGCCAAAAAATGAAGATTTCTTTAAAGATTTTAAATTATAGTATAATTACTTGAAATCACAATATTTACACATTAAAATCTTTCAATATATTAGTTTATGTACTTGTACCTTCAGTGCTTGTCTTTTATGATAATACGATATAACAAGAAGAGTGTTTTTGGAGAACGTCATTGCAAATGTAACATACCATTCCATTTAATAGCACCTAAGTATCCTCTGTGCCCCGACGTACCAAGAATGAATAACCACACATGATGGTTGCACCGAGAAGCAGGACTTCAATTTGGAGATGAGATTTGGAGACAAAAGGCAAGCTTCTGGTGCGGAAAATGGTTCAGTTGCAGAAGTAGAAAAATAACAAAAGAAAAACGCAATAGAACAAATGTGTGTATGTGACAGCAAAACCTGAAGATGAAATGTCGGCTATATCCTAAACTTGGCATTTCAATCCAATATCTTCAAAAGATGTGGCACGAAGGTATTGAAGAAAATCTTCCATCTCAAATTACCCTTCACTACTTTTTTTTTTTCAAAATATTTACAGCTTATTAAATTTTTATAAATGCATAATAAACATATTTTCTTCAGAAAATATATGCCTTGAAATTTCTGAGTGTAGCCAGTGAGCTTTATATTTAGTAAATTACGTATAAACCATAAAAATCAGAGAAAAACATAATGCCAAAAAATGAAGATTTCTTTAAAGATTTTAAATTATAGTATAATTACTTGAAATCACAATATTTACACATTAAAATCTTTCAATATATTAGTTTATGTACTTGTACCTTCAGTGCTTATCTTTTATGATAATACGAAATAACAAGGAGAGTGTTTGGAGAACGTCATGTCAAATGTAACATACTAGTGCATTCAACAGCAGATTGTCACGTAAGTATCCTCTGTACCCCGAAGTACCAAGAATTATACTACTAATTATCACATTTAACAGTAATTATACTGAAATTTATGAAAGAGCTAGGTAAATTGTACTTATACAGGGTGTATATAAATGGATATCGGAATTTTAACTCTTTATAATATTTATTACATTAAACTTAGAATTATAAATGATATCTCAAATGAAAAAGCAACTCAAACAGTTTTACCAACAGCCCTATAAATGTTCAATGAGACTATCCTTTGTTCCACAGCACACATCAAGTCTATAGCCAAGTTCTTCCTAAACTTCGATAAGGTGTACTCAGTAATCGTAGCAACAGCTGCTTCACTCCGGTTTCTTAATTTAGGGAGGTCAGCTGGTAGCTGAGGCACGTACACACATCCTTGATGAAGCCTCAACGGTAAAAATCGCATGGCTTTAGGTGAGGAGAACGTGGAGACCATGCATAGCAAGCCTTGTCATTGGGGCCCTTGCGGCCTATCCAGCGCTCGGGTACAGTGACGATCAACCACTCGCGCACTTCATTATGCCAGTGAGGTGGCGCACCATCTTGCTGAAAAATAAAGTTCTCTGGCACATTTTATTTCAACTGAAAGAAGAGTCGTTTCTCTAGTGTATGAAGGTAAGAAGTGCCAGTTTACTAAAAAAGAAAGGCCCATAAAATTTTCGTCGTGATACGGCACATAAAACATTCACTTTAGTAGAATCTCGTTGCGTTTCTACCATCTCGTGAGGATTTTCTGAGCCACAGATGCGCACATTATGAGTGTTAAAATGTCGACTAAGGTGAAAGGTCGATTCATCACTAAAGACAACACGATCCATTAAATCGTCATCGTCATGAAGCATGTGGTTTGCGAAGTTGGCAGTAATCCGTGGTCTGTCGGCTTTAGAGCCTGTAATAACTGTAAATGTAATAACTGTCGTAGGCGTAAGTGTTTTCTTACAACTTTCCAAACAGGAACTTGTAATTCGCTACGAGCGAACGACTCTCACTTTCTCAACAGTCTCTTCACTTACTCTTGGTCGTCCCATGCTCTTCCTTTTACAAAGGCATTCGATATCTTCAAACTCTTTGTACCATCTACGAATGTTATTATCACAAGGAGGATCACAACCGAACTTAATGCAGAACGTACGTTGCACAGTAACTACAGATTCGGTTTCTGCAAACTCCAAAACACAAAACGCTTTCTCTTTACTAGTCACCATCTTTACTACTACTGCTGTCTAGATGAATGCGGCAGAAACATTGCCCGCACATGCGCACTGTTGCCAACAAACAAAACTGAGTTGCTTTTTCATTTGACATATCATTTATAACTAAGTTTAATGTAATAAATATTATAAAAAGTTAAAACTCCGATATTCATTCATACACATCCTGTATATTGCTGCAAATACATATGTAAAACTGTCTCTTTTCCTAACCCAGCATTATAGAACCCTTGTAGTCAGCATTTTACCTAATGTATAAGTTCAGTTACATTTTTTAAGCTTATTAACTTTGAAAACTAAAAACTATTTGTAATTATCATATACTTAATCTTCTTTTATTTTTGTCCTCCAACATTAATTCATATAGGACGGTGAAATGAAATGGGTGAAATAAGCCTAGGGTTCATAGAGCTTAGAGTTAGCTTTCAGGATATGGGAAAACCCTGGAAAAGGCTTATTCAGATAGCTCACTCTGAGCAACCTATGAATTGGGACCTCTTGATCGTGAGGTAGGCACACCAAGGAGGACACTTAAGTGCAGTTATATCATTTTGTTATTTTTATTTAGTTCATTGTCCTTGTTTATTTCATTATTATAAAAGCTGTCTCAGTAATTATTAACATAACTAAACTCTCGTCTATCACCTGCAAGTTTTCTCACTATCACAAGGTAACATTCTTCTTTAACCACTTTTTATCACTTGAACGATCTTCACAATTAATCACAAAATAATGTTTTCTTTATTATTAAGTTTATGAGCTCTAGTTGTACAATATTAACCATTTCACCTTTCGTTATTTATTTTCATATTAATAAACATATTACCTTCTAAATTTACTAGAAGCTTGTAGCGGTTGGTGTTGCATTTGCGTGGGTGGGGAAGAGAGGTGAACTGATTTGAAAATTACCTTGTTTGGCGATCTTGTAGTCAGGTTTCTGAATTTCCTCAGCTGCTCTGGTGCACAAAATCTTACCTCTGGGTGTGGTCACGGGGTAGAAGAAAATAATATTGCTGCTGAAGAATTACCAAATAAATCTTTTCTTGGAAAAATTGTATTTAAGTATTGCGAAACATTTCTATTCTCTGACACAAATTAAACATAATGTCCTTTTACAACAAAGTTTGATGTATCAATTATTCTTCTATTGCATTCACACTAGTTGTGCATCTTAAATGCACAATCAAAATTGTTTCTGCACAATCTCAGAGAGACACTATAATACGTATTTCCTCTCCGAAAGTCGCTGGCAGAAGGACGCTTTGTCAGTTAAATTTCCTGCTCTTCCCGTTCATGTTGATATCGCAACCAAATGACTAATCTTCTACTGGTCCACGTCTTCACATTACGTAATCTCATTTTTACAACTACCAATACCAAAAATATTACTCAATATGACATTAACATTGCATTATATCATGACCCACTGAGTCTTATACTTTCATTTCTTATTCACTTGAACTTTTCCCTGTCGATCCATAAATCATTAAATATATTTAAACAATTTTACAATTCTCGGGGTCTAAATAAAAACAATTGTTACAAACTTTACAGCGTGTCATTTAGACGACCTTATCGAATAATTCGGGCATCCTTACAATATTGTTACATGCCTGTTTTGGGGAGTTGATAGGAATTGCGAGAGGTGCAAAGGTACAGGGTTTGGAACCCGGTGCCAAGATCATGTTTTACCTGACAAAACTACCAGGTGCTGTAGGGGTTTAAAGGGTAAGGGGGTTTAACCCTTAACCGCTTGTAAGTGGGAGCGTAGCTATGGATAAGGTAGAGCAGAAAAAAAAAGACATCTAATTCAAAATGAACCGAGTAACTGTATTTCAGAGATGCCTGGCGTTTCTACAGGGCACTCCCTGGATCTGGATGAGATCAGGGGCGCTTTAGTAACATTTAAATACATAATAACAAATGCAACTATACCTTTAGAGAGCGTTGTCTGTATGGCTGAACCTTGTGCGACTGGCAAGAGATGTTCGGCCTGGTGCTCCCTGTTAGCGATCTTGCTCTTAGTAGCACTTTAAAATAAACTCTTGTTAATCTTTACAGAGACCATCAGCAAGTCCCCTCTCAAATCTCTCTGTCAAGTCCCCCCGGGTGCTAACTCAACCAAGCTCAGATAGGGGTCCTACCAAAAAGCCAACTCAGCAATTCCCACGATAACTGCTAATTTCCTCCCCACTATTGCACTATATTGTGCAATCATTGCTTACATCATTGAGGATATGTTTAGACCTGTTACTGACCACCTAAACATTATTTCCCTTGATCAACAGGATGTGTGATTCATTGTTTACAACATTGAGAACAAGTTGAGCCCAGTTACTGGCCACCTGTACATTATTTCCCTTGATCAGCAGGATGTATGGTTCACCAGTCCAAAGTACATGTTTTGCCATAATTTACGCTTAATCATAAACAAATAGCTTTGTCCAAACTCAAGACATCGGAAATAAATGTTACATTATATTGGTTATAGTAATTTCCCGCTCTTGCTCAGCCCATACCCGCAACAATATGTCTTAGTCACATCAAGAATTTTTAGGACACCCCTCGTAATAAAATAACAATTAAAACATCATTATGCATACAGAAATCACCCCCTGAAATAGCATATGTTACTTAACTATCTGTGAAATAATTATTAGGGCAAACTTTCCAAGAGTTAAACTTTCGAGTATGAGGGAAACAAGACCAACTGGCTTGTAATCAGCATTAGTGGGTTTATTGTGTTCGCCAACCACTACGTCTATCCATTATTACCCTAATCTTATTCTAACCGTTACGCTTTGTGTTCTAATTAGCCAGCTTTTCACTGTGCTAGCTGTTTCATAACATTCGTTGGAAAAATAATTGCAAACGTTGTGCGGAAATTGTTGAAAGTACAAAGGGAAAGTGGCTGTTACCTCGCCGTAAAGTAGAAGCTAGGTCCGTTTTATTACATAAGTGCCTCTCTAAAGTAGCCTTTGTGTTCTCACTACTTCTCCTAGTTGATTTGAGACTCTGCCCAGCATTGGTAAAACTTTCTTAACGAGTTCCAAACTCAGAACCATTTTAACTGACACATTATCATGGGATTCTTCATAGTGTCCTAATGTCACTGGCCCTGACAGCTTATATAAACAAGAATGGCCATTTAAGTTCATTTTTGGGTACCTCCCTTTCTTTTCTAAAATAAATAAAAGAAAAAAAGAAAAAGTTGGTTTAGGAGCTTTCTATTGTTAATTCGTATTTCACCCGTTAAATATAATGTGTAAATACGTATTAAGAATTAAGATAGAGCTTACATTTAAAACAATTATTAGTAGTTAAATTTTTTACAAAATATATAAGATAAGAAAGCTATAATTACAGAAAGTAATTAATAAATGTATGAGAATAATAAAGAGGAAATCTTCAAAATAAAATACACATTATTTAGGAATAAATATTGATTATTGTTATATATTAGTAAGATTGTAAGTACAAGAGATAATTAATAAATAAATAAAAATAATAATAATAATTTTATAAAATTGATATTAAATAAATACAGGTAGATACAGAGATAGAATAAATAAAGAATTCCTTTTCCTTAATAAGAAAGAAAAATGTGACTTTAGTAATATTATTTATGGAAAATAAAAGATCAGAAGCATAATTTAGGAATAGCTACATTAAATAAACTTATTTATCATATATAGAAATAATATAAGGGTAAATAAAGTTAGATTGTGCTGGATACCATTGCTGTGTATGAATAAGATTAGTTTTAGTTATTAGTGATTTAAATAGGTTATTATTTTGTAGTTATTGTGGCTTTGTGGGTTCGTGAAATTAAAGGTGAAATTTCACAAACTCAAAATGTTTGTTACTTCCACCGATTTACAGTTGGAACACTTGCCGATTTCACAGAATTACGTAGCGCACACAATTACAATTCGCCAGTTCGTCTGTCACAGGTCCACTCTACACTCACAATTGCGTAGAACTCCTCTGATACACGTTCACACTCTTCCAGTCCGTTCACTAGCACGGCGCTCCTCACGGCTGCTCGCCAAGCACTGAACTGAAGTCCAAGCCCAAGCCAAATACAGACTGGCTGTTAACAGCCAGAAGGTTTTTGCTGCGTACCCACCCAGGTTTTGGGTCTGACCGCAGGTTGATAACTTAGATGGTTACAGGATGATGTGGGATTTTTTGTTGAGGAAATTTATTGAGGTAGCTCTTTGCTCCTCTTTTAATTTTGTGCAGGATGCCAAACCGCTTTTTTTGTTTACATCCTGGTGTTTTATTTTTGCTAAAGTGGAGTAAATTTTGTAGCCAAACAGCTCATTTGAAGATTTTGAAATTTAGCTTGTGCTGCTGTATGGATTAACTTTTTTGTTACCTAGGGTGCCTGCACTGAACTGAACCGTACACTGCGTCCCTTATACACGCAGATCGCTATGTCTAGAAGTTTCGGAGCTCAGTGAATCATCCCGAAGGTTCCACACGTCAGGGGGAGGGGAAAGAGACGGTGCAGGGCTCGTTCTGCTCTTCTGACCATCCCCTTCGTTAGCGCTACACAGATAAATGAGTAGGCGTCGGCTGAATGCTTTCCGTCTGGCCCTACCTGCCAGCTGGTCCTATCGGAAATTCCGATCTTCGGGTGACATTATAGTTTGTTGCAGCTGGCAACCAGCTGTGAGTGCTGTATACCAGTATTAGATATCATTTGTAAGTAGTAGTATTTTAAATTGCAATTTATTTTTGCCTATAATTCTAAAATATTTTTTGGTCTAAACCTTCTTTATTTTCTTTATTTAGTTTTTCTGATAATTTTGATTTTATTGTAGTGGTTTGTAGTGATAATTTGTAAAATGGTTATATATACAATGTATAACGAAGTTTTGAAAATAAATGGTAAATGTGGATATATGCCCCCGTATACTAGCCCAGGAGCCAGCCACGATATTCAGATTTTTATTTATTTATTATTTATTTCACCCCTCAAAATTATAACCTCATAAACACCAACTTTTTTAATAGCGATTGCAAAGGATGTAAAACATCTCCAGAAAGTATAACTTCCTTAATCTCCACCGTAATTCTTCCAAATTTTGGAAATAATAGAGATATAGAGAGGTATTTGTTTTTAATTTATAACCTCTAACGTGTCATATAACACTATGAATGAAATGGGTGAAATAATGCTCAAATGAACCCGAGGTCCATAGAGCTTAGAGTCATCCAACATTATCTTTCAGGGTAAGGGAAACTTTATCACCCTCACTAATATTGGAATGTGGAAACTCTTGAATGTGAAACGGATATGCTATCACCTACGCTACAGGGGCGGGCAGGTAGAAAGTTAGATTTGATAACACAGGGGACACCTACCACCTCAACCTGCAACTGGAACTTTGCTGCATAGGAACGTTGAGCTGAAGACGACGTTTAAGCTCTGGAATTGACAACGAAAGCAGAGAGATGCGAAACGTTTCCTAAAAGTTAAAAGTTTGATCATCCGACTGGGTTGCAAATCGCCCAAAGCGCAGGAAAGTGATTCACAGGCTTCCTTCCAGCAAGATAACGCTACAGTGAGGCTTGGATATATCCCTCTGGCGGAGCTCAGAAGAAGTTCCAAGAGGCAAGACTCTGCGTCACCTGCCCGCCATCTAGCGACACGCAACCCCGTAGTCGTTCTGTAGTGTTGTGAAAGAAGACAATGAAATGGGAGAAAGAAGAGCCATAATAGAAGACATACCGCTCCAGGACGGACAAACCCATATTCAGAGCAAGCAGCCACCAGAAATCGAACCCGCGACTCCTCAAATAAGAATATCATATACGTTACCGCGGAGCCATGTCTCTCTGCTGTAATTTTGGCGGTGGAAATGTTATTCTCTGAAAGGGTCAAATAATGTTTTACATGATCATAATACATAAACAAAATTTTAAACTTGTAACACCTTGTCGTTCGTTGAATAGGTATGAATGGCATCAAAGCGCCTTTGTTTTCACATAATACAGATCATACCCAGATCACAAAGCTAGAAATACCATATGCGAGAAAAATAACTTCGCTTGTCAATTATCAAATAGCAATTCAATTGTTTTCAAGCTTCCAGGGAGCGATGAAGCGAGTTACCCATAATGTAGCAGTGCATGGACAATCGCACTGTAGTGAATGCCAAGTTAGAATGTTTTGATTACGTTTTACGTAAATCAAGGAATAATATCCTAATGGTCAAATGAGGATACCAAAGCATTAAAAGTTGCATTAGACGAATAATAAAAGAACAATGCAATAGTAAAGGATTTGTTCAACATGCTGAACTTCTTGCATTCAAGAATCAATTAAAAGTGACATGTTATCTAACAGGGAATCGAAATTTATCACGATTGCTCGTGATGCACATGCGAATATTCCATTTTATAAGGTTGACGTTCCTCACTTCAAAGAGTTCATTCAAAAATATTCTTTAAAAAACCGTATCTTCTCACACAAACCTCAGAATTATTTAGTTCATCGCTTTATTTCCACCGGACAATCTCGGGGAAACCTTGATATCACGTGACATCCCCACCTCCTTCTAGAGCTATTGTTCAGTGAATCTAACCATTTCTGCACAGATACTGCAATTCTGATAATCTAAAATGTTCACTACATTCAACGTGACCTCCGAATAAAATTATTCAACATAGCCTTCTAAAGTTTTTATTTTTAGGGAAGGCTCTTTGAGCAGTTCGCCGGAAGTTGAATGAAACTGAAATATTTAATAGCCTTGAATCATAGTTATTCGGAAATTAAATGAGGTAGTAGGAGAAGATAGGTAAAGTAAATAATGTACAATGTAATTTGTAGAAGCTCATTCTGGGATTGTGGAGGGTTCCTTCAAATTCTGAAGTCATTTGTGGGACACGGTGCTGGGAAGATGTACTATTTATGGCATACATGGAGTTAGATACAGGCTATGAACGTGAACTTACAACATTGACAGCAATATGTTGTTGAACTAACTGAAACACAGATCAATCAAAATGGTGGGCGTTGGGGCTACAACAAGGATTGTCAAAAATTGGATATGACAATATTTAGCAAAATAGATACAGTCAAAGATATGAAAACACACGAAAAGTCAAAGACTGTGTGACATAAATATGCAGGAAATGGAATCTGAATACAGAGGTAGATCATCATTGAACCTATAGAATCATAAGATTTTGTTGCCTTATAAAAACAGTATTTTGGAACTGAATATGGAACAAGAGAGCGAGAGCAGCATGACTCAGGTTGAGAGCATGGAAAGCTACTAAAATTGTTGAGGATGCTGGTAGGAGGGTCTACCCATTATGCGGAAAACAAGAAGACTGGACGCATGTTTTTCCAGCACACCAAAATGGAGAAAAGTAAGAAAAAATTATTAGCATAGATATTCTTTGCTTCTAACAAATGGAGGATGACATTTCGGAACTTGTTCCTAACCAGGTAAAACTGGCCACGCTGAGGCACATACTTAATGGAACTGGCTGTATTAAGAGATAACTTTTAGTGAAAATATTGTATAAACATGTTTGGCATTTCAGCATCTTAATGTAAATGAGAAGTCCTACGCCGTGGCGTAGTGAGGTAGAGCAACATGCTTTGATTCCCCGCCACGGAAAGCACCCCAGGATCGATCCCACCCCTGGGGGGTGAGATTTTAAGTCCCGGGTATAGGACCGGTGACCACTCATCATCGTGAGGAAATTCAGTAGATTACAATAGGTAAGCGGCCCTGGTCAAGAAAGCCAACATTCTGGCTGGGGTTGCCGACATGCTGACCACATCACCTCCAAGTATCCCGTTGGATGAGCGCCCAGCTCTAACTTTCGTATGTGGCCGTGAGGCGGGCAGTCGATTGGTGGGCATTTTGTTTATCCATACTTTTTCTTTTTTTTTTTCTTATTTAACCCTGTTTTCATTATTCCGTTTATTTCTGATCTGTTTTCCATAGTTTCACACATATTTACTATACACAAACACCCATGCCCAAGGCGGGACTCGAACCGCAACCCTCTACGCGACGGAACGCTAGAGACATACGCTTTAGCGACCATGGCTACGAGGGCCGGCAAGCACTCTATGGGCTGTCACGCCATGGGTTATTATTAATGTGCAGCAGAAAGAAAGAAAGAGGAGAGGGAGGGAGAAGAAAGAAGTGAGGAAGAAGGAAAGAAAGGAAAGAAAGAAAGGAAAGAAAGAAAGGAAAGAAAGAAAGGAAAGAAAGAAAGGAAAGAAAGAAAGGAAAGAAAGAAAGGAAAGAAAGAAAGGAAAGAAAGAAAGGAAAAGAAAGAAAGGAAAGAAAGAAAGGAAGAAAGAAAGGAAAGAAAAGAAAGGAAAGGAAAGAAAGGAAAGGAAAGAAAGGAAAGGAAAGGAAAGAAAAGAAAGGAAAGAAAGAAAGAAAGGAAAGAAAGAAAGGAAAGAAAGAAAGGAAGAAAGAAAGGAAAGAAAGAAAGGAAAGAAAGAAAGGAAGAAAAGAAAGGAAGAAAGAAAGGAAAGAAAGGAAAGAAAGAAAAAGGAAAGAAAGAAAGGAAAGAAAGAAAGGAAAGAAAGAAAGGAAAGAAAGAAAGGAAAGAAAGAAAGGAAAGAAAGAAAGAAAGAAAGGAAAAGAAAGGAAAGAAAGAAAGAAAAGAAAGAAAGGAAAGAAAGGAAAGAAAGGAAAGAAAGAAGAAAGAAAGGAAAGAAGGAAAAGAAAGAAAGAAAGAAAGGAAAGAAAGGAAAGAAAGGAAAGAAGAAGAAAGGAAAAGAAGGAAAGAAAGGAAGGAAAGAAAGGAAAGAAAGGAAAGAAGGAAAGAAAGGAAAGAAAGGAAAGAAAGGAAAGGAAGGAAAGGGAAGGAAAGGAAGGAAAGGAAGGAAAGGAAGGAAAGGAAGGAAAGAAGGAAAGAAGGAAAGAAGGAAAGAAGGAAAGAAGGAAAGAAGGAAAGAAGAAGGAAAGAAGGAAAGAAGGAAAGAAGGAGAGAAGGAAAGAAAGAAAGAAAGAAAGAAAGAAAGAAAGAAAGAAAGAAAGAAAGAAAGAAAGAAAGAAAGAAAGAAAGAAAGAAAGAAAGAAAGAAAAAGAAAGAAAGAAGAAAGAAAGAAAGAAAGAAAGAAAGAAAGAAAGAAAGAAAGAAAGAAAGAAGAAAGAAAGAAAGAAAGAAAGAAAGAAAGAAAGAAAGAAAGAAAGAAAGAAAGAAAGAAAGAAAGAAAGAAAGAAAGAAAGAAAGAAAGAAAGAAAGAAATTCACAGCAATTTTTTCGCTCTGGTGTAAACATTATGTAGCTAGGTATCCTCGTAGCCATCAGATGACTTGTTTATGCAATTTATATAATATTTAAGATCATAACAGTTAATACAACTACTACTGATAGATGAGAATAGTCAATCGACAGTTTGTTTCTGTACAAAAAGGTTGCCTTTCTTTTTCCCGCTGCAGTATTACCTTGACGTCAATCTAGACCTGAAATACGTCCTCGCTGAGACAAGTTGTCATCCTTCTTGAAAAAGATATAATAAATAAACCTACAATAAAACAAATCCTGCTTCCATTATGTTATTAAAAGATTGCCATATTGATATTGGTTATCTTAATATTATAAAGCAGTTTTGATTCTCATTTGTTTTGCCTAAGACGTGACCAACATATACATATATTGCTTGAGCAGATATATTTACGGAATTTGTCTTGTTCACGTAGATTTTCTATGAAACACTGACAACTGCTTTTTGTCCATAAGGTTCTCAAAGTGTTATTGATATTGTGACTTTGTGGGTTCGTGAAATAATAAGATGAGGTCACGAAACACAAAAACTACACTTTATTCTCCTCGAAATACACTGTTCAACATTACAAAATTGCTAGAACCTCAAAACTGTTTATTTTACCAACTCTACATTCAGCTGTCTGTCGCTACCGGTAACGATTGGTCCGAAGTTTTCCGAATCTTCACCGGCTTCGGTTTCGGTTTCGGCTTCGGCTTCGGTTTCGGCTTCGCGAGTCTACCGCCAGGGCGACAATATGTATCTTTGATAATTCACATGTGTTCTTCGGATCCAAATGCCCTTCGGCTGTCTGTCCGTCCGTCCGTCCGTCCATAGTGCCTTCAAGCTACACACAACCTGAAGCTTTTTGCTGCGTGCCCACCTAAAATTGATTTTAGCCGCACAGGAGATTTTTCCCTCAGAATTTCATTTAATGGGTTATGGGTACTTGGTATAAATAGGTTCATAAAGCAGTTATTTTACTCCACTGGGAGGATGTTACGATGCAAAACCTGTTACACCCTGGTAGGCGTGGTTTAATTAAATTGGTTTAGAGAGTAATTTTAAGACTAATAAGCTCTTGGTTAGATTATTTTAGAAGTTCAGCTTGTTTTGCTGATGAATTAGCTTCGTAGTTATCTAGGATGCCCGCATGAAATGCGGGGTACTCGAAAAAGCCAAAATAACGTAGATTGGGATCATAATCTCCAAAATACTTAACTAGAGCTCCTCTCTGTTGTAATTTAGCATAAAATGTTGTGCCTGGCACCTAATTTCATCCTCCACGTATGGAAGAGATGAGGGTTCATGACTAGCTATCGAAGGACCCTTAAATCCCACACACTCATGTTCTCACTCACTCACTTGCTCACATGTGTTCTTATCCTAGTGATTAACTTTATAGATCCCTATTAATCTATTAGTAATTTATGAACTGATGTTATGAACTGATGTTACGTAGTGCTTGTCTATCATACCTTATAGAGGCTTACATGAGTGGTTTTAGAGGTTATCCTATATTAACATAGCTAAATTCACCATTTCAACCACTCCAACATGCACATATCCATACATAGCAGTAGTCTCTATTTGTATTATTATTTTTTGTTTACATTCTAGAAGTAAATTTATAGTTTTTGTTCTCGGGCCAATATTCATATTTCCTCATCAATTTGTTCATTGTTATCTGCATTCCTTCAAGGAAAATCCATTCATTTTACACCCGAACTTTATTATTCACCAATTTTTTTCTTCTTCGTCAACAATGCATATTGTCGCCAGGCATTGTTGATCCGCGGCCGACGCGTGCGAAAGAGACAGATAGTACCATAGTTGGTGCGTAGGCGAGTGTTTGACGCTTGCTGAAACTGAGAGAGAAAGAGACATATAGATATCTTAAAGTTCCTCATTTTTTATGATGTCTTGATTGTTACCGAGCCTTCCACTAATTTCTAGAATAGTCAGTGGAGTTATAAAAGGAGACGCGGCTAATCATATGTGTGCAGACGTGAAGTGACCTGTAAGTGAATTCTTTTGTTTGTGGACGTGTGGCAGACGAACTTGAAACATGATTCGTCATCGTGCTGCTGAAAGGGGTTGTACAAAACGTCTTTATACGAGGACTGTTCAATAAAGAATGATCATAACTTTTTTACGCTCATAATGTTTCGCACTAAAATTCAGTCTTATTATATTCTGTTACCTTAATGTGAAACCAACACACCGTAGTTGTTTCATTGCTGGTACTCCTGGTTTCCACCTGTGAGAACCAGGTAAGTTCAGACATGTTCAGTATCGCCTACCGCTGCAAAAGAGGTAACATGCAGTTAAAGTTGATGTTAGAGGAAGATCCGGAGTTTCTTCCATAACGTAATCACTGCTTATGAAACTTGGCTACATCATTTTGATCCTGAGAGCAAACAGCAAAGTTCAGTGTGGAAATCTCCTTTACCACCAACCCACAAAAAAACAAAAGTGGTTGCTTCTGCTGGGAAAGTTATGATCATCTCATTCTTCGATATTCATGGAGTAGTTTATCAGCATGTTGTACCTGCACACACATCAATAACTGGACAATACTACAGGGATGTCCTGAAAACACTGCAAGCCCATATCAGGCGTGAAAGACCACATTACCGTGAAGCAGGCTGAATGCTGCACCACGATAATATGCGACTGCATATTGTCAATCTAGTTGCTGAATATGTTGCTAAAATCAATGTGAAGTGCATCCCTCACCCTCCCTATTGTCCGGATTTAGCCACATGTGACTTTTTTCTATTCCCTAACTTGAAGAAACGTCTTCGTGGGAGGCATTATCCATCATCAGAAGCAGTGGTGGAGGCTGCGGAGGCAATTTAAGCATCTCTCAAAAAACGGTTTCGTGTTTCTCTCGTGATCCATGGTTCAAATCCCGGCTATGGCATTGAATTTTTCAATCTGACTCTACCCTTTCATAGTGCGTCCTACACACGGCTAGTGTGAAAGAACAATTAATTTCCATTAATTGTACCTAATAGTGGTCCGAACTATAAAGTCTGGGCCTTAAAGTACTTACAGCATAGTAAGTCGCCATTAATGAGTTGTCTCATATGATTATGAAAACTCCTATATGGTTTACCGGGAGAAACACGAGTCAGTTGGAGAATTTAGTGTCATGTTGGCACGTTGGCCATAGTAGCTCAATGGCTTAAAGCGGCTGGATGGAGACCAGAAGATCCATGGTTCAATTCCCGGCTATGGAACTGAATTTTTCAGTCTGGGTCGGCCCTTCCATTTATCTTAAAACTGTCATTTACATTTATTATTCCATAAAATACGGATCACAACAATTTACTTTTAACCGATATCATATATAGCATCCTTTCCCTTTTCGGATTATTTTTAGTACTTCTATTTCTTCACTTGTTTTTCAAAACAATTGCATTATTTATTTTTTCTCCTCATGTTACAGCTCAGGAATTAGCACCTGAAAAATAACAATGCGGCGATGAATTTTTAGCTCAACAGAGAATATAAAAGCAAAGATTTTCGAGTCAACGAACTTAGTTACGTCATAAATAGAAGTATGTTCTGAGACTTCATATATTGCAAATGTAATCATAAACTGATTAACGATGGTTTATTACACTGAACAAGTAAGATATACTTTAAAACGAAGATTTATCTGGAGTTTTAGAAATTTGGTTTGAAAGGGAACGCACCAAGCCATGAAAATGGCAGTGCATAATAATTAATAGTGGGATGACGAGGCAGAGATCCAGTTGAGATATTTGCGAAGAAATAATTAACAGATTATTCCTTTATTTCTCTTACATTTAAGGAATTCTCATCTACTCTCATCTACACTCGCAAGCTGCAACCCTCAGGCGTGTATAACTCCATGCCGAATGAAAAGAGAAACGTTTATTTTCATTTATTCCTTTTTCTAGAGCTCGTATTTTCTCTCTCTTTTTAATTCAGAAGAAAGAAAATTCAGCGATTTCCGTCATTTCGTGGGCGCAAGAAAATTCTTCTTGCATTAATACTGCTTGCAGTTTTCAAATGAAAATAATTCTTCCATTTTAGGTCGTGTTCTAATGAGGCAAGCAATTAAAGAAGACGGATCATAATCTTCGTGAAACAAATTGAATGAGCACAGCTGTTCACAGAAACATTCGGAAATGGCATGATACCTTCACATGACTTTGTCAACTCAGTATCGTTTATTTTATGTGACAAACTATTTCTGTGAAAGACTTTTGTTTTCCATTTCCTTCCTTCTATTTTTATATTCTTTAACTTCCCTAGTTTTACCACTATCGTGCTGTTAGGGGATCATTGTTCCCCTATCCCTTTTCTTAAGATCGAGCCTGAGGAACCGTAGCTTTGGATCCGATAGGAAACCAGGTTAGGTGATCACTCCAATGCCTGGTGTGAATGTGAAGGAATTGGATCATATATATGAGGGTGCGATGAATGACAGCAAAGATGATGACGATAATGATGATGGAACAATTGGTGGAGTGCACGACGGGGTAAACCGGTGGACCCAGAGAAAACCCGTCTCAGCGCCTCCACAATAAATCTCAATTTGCTGTGCCTGGGATCGCAAACGTGTCGCCTTGGTGAGCGCTAAGTGACCTAATCACTCAGCCATGATGCGGCCCTATTTACTTCCTAATTAAGATACATCATTGGAGAAACAGCTCCATTAATTATTCACTGCAGTTACGAAAATAGAAAAAAACCGAATCGATGTCAGATTTTCGAAAGTGCGTGGATCTATGCAGGCTTTTAAATTCAAGGCTCTTTCCATTGTATAGTAACTTAATAACAACAGAGCTAGAACACCAAATAATATGTGATGTTAAGGTGAGAAAAATTTGTCTAAACACTCCTCAACAAATCTTAATTACAAAAGTTTATTCCTCTATCTCCTTCATGTTCATCGAAATTAAAATTTGCAACAAATGTTTATTGCATATGTTCTGCGAAAGGAACTTAAACTATAGTCAAATATTTTAAGAGTAGGTCGCTTTGTGATGTCTTCTCTTTGTATGGTTTAATAGGGATTTTCCACTTGAGAAACCTGTAAGTATTTAAAATTCAAATGACTGTTCTTATATTGTTTACTTATTCTTCATCCAGATAAAAGTGAATTTCAAATTTTGTTTTATTTGGAATACTGAAGATAAGGGTCTAGTCAGATTGTGTAAAAGTGGAAAGCTATAAGAGGGCTTTGAAATTGCAAACTCTTTAGGCGGTCACTAGAAAAATAAAAGGGAAAGAAGAAACCTTTGTTTTCCATTGGAAATCTCTGGTAATGTCACATTGTTTATTTGGCTTTTTCTGGTAATTGTTGCAACGTTACCCTGGCCGATGTTTAAAATGCTTCTTTCGATGTTGTGGAATTCATTTCTCAGTTATGAAATAATCGTTGACTACATTAATCGACACCTAGCCTCCACTTAATATACGAGGCTGGTCTGAAAAGTTTCCGACCTATAAAGATACAAGACATTTCTTCAGAAAGTTCATATTTTATTTTTGAATTATTATTTTAAACATAGTCCCCTTGTAACTCTACACACTTTTCCCAGCGATGCTCCCATCTCTGTAACCCGTCCAAATAGTACTCGACGTTTTTCTCTGCAAAATATTTGTTCACGAAGGTGATTGCCTCTTCATTTGATGAAAGCCTGTGTCCTCCGAGCGTAATTTTCAGATGAGGGAACAAAAAGAAGTCGCTTGGGACTGGATCTGATGAGTACGGCAAATGGTCAAGCAGTTTCTGCTAATGTGGCCGTTTTTCGGCAAGTTCTGCTTTCAGCTTGTCAAGTAATGCTGCGTAGTATGCTCCTCTAATGGTTTTTCCTTTTTGAAGATAATCAATTAAAATAACTTCATGACTATTTAAAAAAAAACAGTCGTATTCACCTTCCAAGCCGAAAAAAAGAGTTTTTGCTTTTATTTTGGGGCCGGTTCTACCTTTGCAGTCTGCTGTTTGGACTGTAATTTTGCTTCGGGCGTATAATGGTGTATCCAAGTTTCAGCTACAATAGTTAATTGGCGGCAAAAGTCGGATTTATTGTTCCTAAACTGCACCAACATAGCGTTGGAAATGTACATTCGAACACGTTTTTGGTCTAACGTGAGCAAAAAACGCGGCAACCAACGCGGGGACAGCTTTCTCATCTTGACTTAATATGTGACAAACACGTTATTTTGAAATAGCTTCTGCTATCTGTCTCACTTTAATTCGGCGGTCGTCTAGCACCATTTGGTGAACTTTGGCGATGTTTCCATCGGTAGTTGCAGTTGTTGGGAGTCCCGAACGTTCATCGTCTCCTAAGCTCTTACGACCAGGTTTACCAAAATTTCACTGTGGAAAATGATGGTGCAGAGTCCCCATTTACAGAATCCAACTCATCTTTTGATTTGCGTAGGTGTATTGCCTTTCAAAAACAACTATTTAATGACGGCTCGATATTCAATTTTGTAAATTTTCATAAAAAACACTCACATAAACTCACTGAAAAAAAAACTGTTACATAACAACTGAGATTCCAAAAGGGCTGAATCATTGTTGAGTAACTGTCAATAGATGAAAAGCGAAATTCACTAGCTTGTATTTACGAATGCTGTCATCTTCATGTTAAGCTTGGAAGCTTTCCACATCACCCTGGTACATATAATTTCCAATGCAAGAAATAAGAGTTCTGACAATGTGCTGTAATATTTTATTACACTAAGTGTTATAATTTTTATTTTATAATATGATCCACTTCTGTTAAAAGCCTTTAAACTCTGCCTCCATTTTCTAAAATCATATTATCAATATATTTTGGAAAGTAAAATTCTTCTTTCAATAACACCATCAGTGTTATTGCTGTAGAAGTGATGCATCATATTCCCTGTGATATTACACGCTGTGTTTTCTGCATTTGCCAGAAAAAACGCACATCCTATAATTTTTCCACGACATATGGGGAAAATGACATACGCTATCAAGCGAACATATCAGCATACCATGTCCAGCAGAGGGAACAAGGCTATGCATTTAAATAACATTTTCCAATAAATCGATCCTTCAATGTACTTTTTTATTGATACCTGACTTTATACTACATCATGTGCAGGCTTTTTAAACTTTATCAGCCTAGTAATTCACTCCATGTGTAAATATATTGAAAAAGTATAATAACTTTTATTCTACTTTGACAAAGTAGTACAGTAACCACAATAAAATAAATTAACACAAGCTATTTCATTTCCTTTAACAGTCTTCATGAAATAAGGAACGCCTATAGGATTGGAATCGATACAAATGTTTAGTTTCGGCTATGGATTATCCAGTAAATATAGGAAACGTTATTGCACTTCAGACAAAAATTAGATGTCAAGATTTCATTGTGACTTGTCATTATTTATTTTATCCGTGTAAAAGTATTTTGAAGCTCCCTGAATCAAAAAATAAACATTTTATAAAAGGTGGCACTGGTGCGTGTCTTCATGCTTAGATATTTTTAAAAGCTGCGAAAAAAGATTTTCAGGAATAACTCCTTACAGAGGACACTTTCTTCAAAATATTTTTCCTATAAGGGTTCTGAAAGCGTTTATTAAATGCAACACATGTTATATTAAAATATGTTTCTGTGACTATGTTACAAACTTTCGGAGAAGTTTAAAGCAGTATAAATAGATCATTTACAAGATCAATTAAGTAAACGCGATTCGCATATGTTTCCGTTGCGAGTCATTTACAAAAATAGTTGTTTGTACTTTGTAGGGTTAAATAAAGTAGTCAAGTACTACTTTATTTAATATTATGATAAATGACTTACCACAAAAACTAAACAAAATAGAGAATGTTAAACGTGCCATGTATGCAGACGACATAGTAATCTGGACATCAGTTAGTAACAAATAACTGAATAAGCTACCACAACAGATGAACAAGACATTGGAAGAACTATATAACTGGTGTTCAGATAACGAAATGACTGAACTTATCCAAAACAAAATACCAAGTGTTCACACTCTGCCACAAAAAAAAAAAACGCTTATAACACTAAATGGTGAGCAACTAACAGAAACAGAAACTTATAAATATCTAGGCATAATACTCGATTATAAATTATCTTGGAAAACCCACATTAATGAAACCATAGAAAATATCACTCAGAGATTAACAACACTCAAACGACTAGCTGGCAGCAAATGGGGGTCCTCTCTCAATACACTCAACACCACCTATAAAAGTTACATCAAACCAGCACTCCTCTATGGTAGCGAGGTGATACTTACAGCAAGTCAAAAGTAAACTAGCACAACTTGAAACATTACAGAACCAATTACTCACACTAATAATTGGAGCAGTCAAATCAACACCAATTACTGCAATGCAAATGACTACAGATAAACTTGTCAATTAAATATGAAATGGAAAAACAGAATCTCCTCCTAAATGAAAAACTACAAAGGCTCCCCTTTAATACTCACTGGAAGAACTAAAAATTCAGAGAAAGGACTTTAAAACAGAAGTATTTATGCAGAAAGCCTATAACCTACAGAGAAAATACATCCTTGAAGACACAAACAAAATTGAACATCTCCCACTTCCAAATTGCCCCCTATCACAACCTAAAATAAATAGCAGAGTAAACCTTCTGCAAAATATAGAGTCAAAAAGGGATGTAAGTGCAGAAACACTTAAAATACTAGCTCTAAAACAATTGAAACTTATTATCCACAAGTATTATCCACAAGACTCATGGCTACACATATACACAGACTGCTCCCTATTTGACAAAGAAAGTAATGCTGGAGCAGGAATAGATAGTAAAATATTTAATTTTTACATCTGCTTGGGCACACTAGCAACCCACTATGATGGAGAATTAGAAGCAATCAACACGTCGCTGAAACAACTCTTCAACCATGTGAACTCTTTCTCTAAAGCAGTGATTCTAAGCGATTCTAAATCAGCACTTCAAGCCGTATCCTCAATGTACCTAAACAACAATAGAATACTTGAAATTTATAGTTCATTACGAATACTACAAGGTCTGAAGAAAGAAATACACTTCCATTGGATTCCATCCCACTGTGGAATTACAGGCAATGAAATAGCAGATTCCTTGGCAGAAAAATGAACACAACTAAAACAAAGCTGCCAACAAAAAACCTCATTCCACACATCAAAACTACATATAAACAATAGAATAAACTTATTCTGGAAAGAAGAATGCAAAGAAAAAGTACCAACAAGCAATGGAAAATTCTACAAGGAAGTAAATGTCCCATCCCAGACTACCCAAGAAGAAGTACTGTTGCCATCTTCCGACTGATTACTGGCCACGACTGTTTGGCCGCTCATCTACACAGGATTAATATTTTTGGATCTCCGACCTGCACACTTTGTAGGGACCCGAACTCATTGGTCATCTGCTCCAGTGTAGTGCCCTGATAAAAACAGATGGAGAACTGACAGCGCAACTAGTCACATGTCATTGGGAGGCAAGAAGGAAGATGGAAATTCTCCAACTCATGAGCATTAGCAACCAACCAACCACTTAGTAGGGTTCGGTGTACTCATAATCAAGAGGGACTTGAGAAAGTCAGCTCCACCGATTCAAGAGATGGTATGATGTGTTGTACTACAGAATGATTTGTTTGCATATGACAGCGTTTACTTGGTCACTTAAATAAAATGGAGAGGTACATGTACATCAGGCACACACAGTGATGATTTTGTGGGCAAACAAATGGGAACTGTCAGGAAGCAGAACCACTGTGTACGGCTATGTATTCAAGATTACTCCATGTGTCGTGAACTGCAAGTTCGTGATCAAAGAAACAAATTTTCGGGAACCTGTGGGGTCCTTGCTGGACATCATGACTGCATCAGCGGCACCCCTGATATTGTTGCGAATAGAATTATGTATACTTAAAGGGATTTCAGCGAAAGGGTTTACAATTTATTCGTAGCTGAAAGGACAGGGGAGCAAATGATAGAGCTAAATACTAGAGCGAGGTAAGTAGAGGTAAATAGAGACAAGCAGAGACAACACCGAGAATAAAACGCTAATTTACTGTGTCCTAATTACTATATTAAAGTACAAGTCACTTCCAAAGTCTTGAGGAGGCTTAGGGGTGGAATAGTGATAGGAATTACTTAATCAGTCTTAAAGTCCAGCTCAAATTTTATGTCAGACTTCTGAGTAAAGAGTTTTTTACTTGAATGGATTACCAGTCCATCACAAAACCCCCAACCTGGGGCACCAGGATTTTATTGTAAGATATCCTTCCCTTATTACTGGGCTCACTGGTTTTATCCACCCGTGCTAGTTTTGGTTCGCCCCGAGTATTTAATTTCCTCGGTACCACCCATATATCTGGGAGGCGTTCCCCTAACCAGAAAGAAAGCGGAGAAAGCATTCGACAGAGAATAAAGGAGAAAATTATGGGAATTTTACTCACTAATAGCTACCTTATACATTTGGTTAAAGTAATAAAAAGTTTGTATAACAATGATTAATTTTTCTCCCGTTCTCGTCAATGCTGACCTTAGCAGGCGCTTGGGTTCCCTCAGAGTGAGGGAGCCAAAGCATCTGATCTGAGATGAAATCAAGGTTGAGGAATCGGCCCAACGCCTGAGATGAATGATATGGAGAATTTGGTTGAATGATGGTGTGGGAAACCGGAGGACCCGGATGAAACCCATCCCAGCACCATGTTGTCCACTTTGCGGTCGCCTGGAATCGAAGCCCGGCCGACTAGGTGAGAGCCAAGCGATCTAACCACTCAGCTATGGCATGGCCTATGTATAGCAATGATAAGATAATAATTGAAGTAGGATAATTAACAAATGAAATATAAATTAACCAAGGGGTTAAACATGGCTGCAGTCTGTCCCCAATTTTATATGTATATTTAGAGCACATTCTTAGAGAATGGATCCTAAAAGTACATAGAGTTATAAACTAGGACAAAGCTCAATAAGTGTATGGTCTTAATCATTTCTTCACACTAGCCGTATATAAGCTAAGGTTTTTGTTAGAGTCAACATGAAAAATTCAATGCCACGGCCGGGATTTGAACCATGGATCTCCTGGTTTCCGTCCAGTCGCTCTAACTCATTAAGCTACCATGGCCAACGTGCCGTCGTGACATTAAATTCTCCATTTGACTCATATATTTCCCTGGTAAACCACTAGGGGCTCTCGCATTCGAGATATACCGTTTGTGGCGACTTACTATCGGGGGTACTTATGTCCCAGGCTTCATCATTTAACTCTTATTATTTTAGTTAATTGATGAAAATTAATCATTTCTTCACACTAATCGTATAGAGTCTAAGGGTTTTGGCCATGGTAGCTCAATTTGTCCGAGTGACTAGACGGAAACCAAGAGATCCGTGGTTCAAATCCCGGCCATGACATTGAATTTTTCATGTTGACTCTGTCTATCAAATGTATGGTTTGATGATGATGCCGTTTTAATTTTTCATACAGAGGATAGACTGCAGAAAGCAACATATAAATTAAATAAAGTTATCAAGCTTTATAACGAGAAAGTCGGATACAAAAACGAAAGTTATGACATTTCATGGAAAATATCCAATTAGAACAAAAGAATGTTTAGAAAGCAAACCAATTCAACAAGTTTCGCATTTCAATTGCGATGTCACATATGAAATAGAGCAAGACATAAATAATGAATGTACAAAGTATCAAGGAATATGTGGAACAATACGAAGAACATTGAAAGGAGAAACTAGCAAAGACACGCAACTAAAGTTTTATTACGTCATGGCGTTCCCTGTTTTAATGTATACTAGTGAGGATTGGGCTATAAAAAATAAAGACTACAGTAAAATATAGGCAGCTGAAATGCGCTTCCTGAGATCACTGAAGGGATGTAAAGGACATGACTATTTGAGAAATGTGGGTGTTACAAGAGAGTTAAGAATTGTACTGGTGGTAGACAGAATATTACAGCATAGGGAAAAACGGATACAGCATTTACAACGAATGCAACATGACAGAATTCCCAAACAAGTATTTCATTATAGGCCAAGAGGATATAGAAGGATATATGAAGGAGGCACTGGAAAGGCTTGGGATGAAAAAGACCCACACAACACCTCTACAGCCACAGTCGGACTGCATGGTTGATACATCAAGACCCTAGAAGAACACCCAAGGAAGCCGTGGCCAGCCATTAGCTAGACTGGGACGTCAAGGTGCCACTATTCTTGCTGGCCTACCGCTTGTCAGCACATGACACCACTGGGATGACGCCAGTAATCTTAATGTTGGGCCGAGAGGTACGCCACCCTTGTGACCCGTCTTTAGGGAGCCCCCGGGAGCGAAATGCCCAACAACTAGTATGTGGAGAGCCTCTTGGACCATCTCCAGGACTTGCATGAGATGGCTCGACAGAACATCCAGTTGGCGAGCGACCGTATGAAGATCCGTTACGACAGGCAAGCCAACAGACAAAGAGTGAGTGAGTGAGTGTGAGTGTGTGGTGTTTAAGGGCCCGTCGACAACAAGGTCATTTGGGCCCCAACAGACAAAGATTCCAGCAAGGTGATCTGGTCTGGTTGTACCACCCCATCCGGACCAAGGGACGCTGCAAGTTCAACAACCGTGGCAAGGACCGTACCGGGTGGCAAAGGGAATCAACGACGTGATCTACCGCATCCAGAAATTGCTCCAAGAAGTATGTTGTTCGTGCACCTGGATCGTCCGGCCTGTTACGATGGTGTTGTTAGGGACGACCAGCCTTGTGGAGGGAGCAATGAAAGGAAGACCTAGAAAGAGATGGAGGGATTTTTTTTAATTTACGTCCTCCAAAGTTATGTCACATCGGACGATGAACGAAATGGGTGAAATGATGTTCAAATGAGCCCGGAGTCCATAGAGCTTAGAGTTACCCGACATTCGTCTTTCAGGATAAGGGAATACCCTGGAGAAAACCTTATCCAGATAACTCACCCTGACAGAGATTCGAACTCAGGACTCAGGACTCAGAACGTGAGATGGAGGGATGTAAGACCGGAACAGGGATTAGCCTAATCCTTGGTGTTAGTAGAAGGAGAAGTCATATCCAGTCCCATACGAGTTTACCTTGAGGATTGATCGTCTGTTTGGTTAAATATTCGTGTAGAATGACCGTCACTAGAAGGCGGCATGATGAACCTGAATCTAGGACTACCGTGACCTCTGGAGAAACCAGACTTAATGTGTGACCTCCGCGCGCTGGCTAAACCAAATATAGGTCCTATAAAAATGGCAGCTACCAGTTAAGTCAGCATTTACCACATAAGAGGAGCTACATAGGCGTTTCCCAAGCTAGCTAAGCATTGTTATATTTCCCAATATATTCTGGACAGAGCGATTACGTAATTCAGATTACGCTGATTTATGTCTGCACCACCTGGACGTGGTCAAAGCGAGTCAACAGGAAGCTGATGCAGTAGTCTAAAGTCCAAGTGAAATCTCTGGTTACATCTTTTCGCTAGCTAGCAAAATTGAGACTGTTCAGGAAATGCAAGATATGCCAAAGTCACGGCACAGGAAATGAGTAATAAATAGCTAGTTTCAAGTAACTTCCTAAGTCTCGCTCAGCCACATATGCGACAATATGCTGCGCCCTATGGACTTTGAAGCGGAACGTTATTCGGTCAATGACTACTGCAACACAGTCTAGTAGGCAATACTTTCCGGTGTTTTTCACCGGATTCCTGTTTCACAGCGGAAGGAACTCTAAACAACCGGAATAATCACGCATGTACTGATGATAATCACTACGCTACGATGTAAAAGGTCATCATAACAATCTGCAGTGAACTTATGGCTAGGCATAGATAAAGGTTAAATAACAGGTCAATATCTTCCATATCGCATAAAGTTTGTCCAGTAAACGCGAGTGAAGTTGGGCTGCCTCCTTTTACGAACCCTTATAATCGTTTTACAACACATCCACCTTCCCCCAGTCCTTTCTGCAAGGTTGCCACCTTTATCGATACGTCATATGTATCCTACGAGGTTTCGTCTAAATGAATTATCTTGTGTCCATATATATACATATGGTATATCGTACTGCAACACTTCCTTAGTTTTGACAAATACAATTCCACTGGATTCCATAATAACCCTTACATTATTCAGAGCGCGGCATTTGAAACCCAGCTCCTCAGTGCCCATCAGGAAAACACAAATTTCTTACCAATGTGCAACCAATTCATCTAAGGTGGTCACTCTTCCTTTTGCATAGACTTTATAGATTTATCGGCGAATTAAATCGCGTGTGAAATTATCTACTTTAGAGAAACGTTTCCTTTTGTTTTCACACTTGATCGGCGTATTTGGTATTCCTTTCGTCACAATTTTTCTTACTGTATTTCTGTGAATACCCAGAACTTATCAGGTTCATAGCATGATCCCTTACCAAGATTATTTTTCAGCACATATTTATATGTGTTCAAAACAAGCGTTTGAATTTGCTTAGAAACATTTCTGGTTATAACTTTGTTTTTTGAGGCTTTTCCAGTGATATAACTCGGCCCAGTTATTCACACTATTGTCATCACTTTGACTATGTCCACTTGACTAAAAGTTATCTACTGATTCAATTGCATTTACCACTACATTTCCCTCCCACGGTCTCTACATCGTGACACACAACGAATTTCTGCACGTAATGAAACAGATCAACTAGAAGTTGAAACATTGGCAAATGAGACTCCACGTGGAGTAGACATTCGACTGTCATTTCCAGAAAATCAGGGTTGCTATTGGTCCTCAACGACATTTTTCCATTTCTGAAGCGTGGAGATAGATTTATGACGTTCATTAGTGGGCGGTAGGATCCGTTTCCTTTGTGACGCAACTGCACTCGCGTGGACCAGACAGACATTACCTGGCCCATGTCCACTGTAGTATGTTATTGATTTCGTTTATTTTATTATGTATCATGATGTGATTTTAATTTAGTACCAATATTGCAAGAGATTTATAATCTGTAATTATGATTAATAATCATTGATAGTAAATATCAGGAAAGGAATTATTTGTATCTTCCAAATATATGCTCCCTGAACCTTTAGAGCATGGACCACTTTTCCATTGACATACGTAGCTTAAACATGATAAGGGCCCTCTGTGCTTCGCACATGCTGTACATGACCATTTTATCCAACCTTCCCAAACAGAGGATAGGAAGTGAGGTGCTGTTTCCTAGCCAAATATTTTCACTGGAGTTTTAATTATGGGAACATTTTAAGTCTCTGTTCTTCAAGACATTGCTCTGTAAAAGCTGTCATGGCTGTCGTCATTGATATCGTTGAAATCACTCCAGAGAATTTCGATTAGATATAAGGGAAGTATATGGCTGTTCACATATTGACAACGTCCTATAAACATTAATTTACCAACACTGTGCTACGTTATTATAATTCCATTAATAATAAAAATATATTTTAAGTATTAAACTGCAGCTTGGAAATTCCCGGACCAAGGTTACCCGTCTAAAATGTATCTATCCACCATTCTATACCACCCCTATAAGTTTATAGCAAGCTCACGGTGTCAGGTAATTATGTGCTAAATTAAATGTATAGCTTGAAGGTTGTAGGAATGGCTGTAAAGTTCCCTTTATGTATAACTTCAAAGTTAGCAGCTCTTGTGACTACAAGTAAACATACTGAATACAATCTAGTCTAATCTAATCTTTCCTTGAAAATAATATTATGTAATACTGTATGATTGATAAAACATAAATGAGACAGAAAGCTTACTGAGTAAACAGAATACGTAAATATTGTCACTAGGGCGCGCGTAAGCGAACGCCGAGTGTGTGGGAGAAGCGGGGAGTGAGAGAGGCCCATAGCGTTAAAACCACGCCTATGCCCATGCGCGCTAGCGCTTGCCGAGAGAGGAAAGACGCAGTGGGGAGAGAAAGAGCTAGAGGAGTTTGAACGGTCTCTCTCCTTCTCCTGCCGTCGTGAAAGACTATATGGCTTCCTGAGTTGTCGAGAAACTTCCCCAATCTTCGAGAAGCAACGGCTGGTGTGTAAAGTCGACTACACTGGACCCCACTCGCCTGAAACTACGGGTGCATCGTGCGATCATCCCGCCCCTGATCTTGTATGGATGCGAGGTCTGGGGATCGGTGGCTCGTACCACCATCCGCAGACTGCAAGCTGTGCAGAACAGGGCGCTTAGGATGATCTACGATACTATGTTTCCTTCACACATCCTATACTCCCATTCTGGCATACCTTACGTTGAGGACGTTGTGCGTGAACGCTCGCGCACATTGTATACCAGAATTACATCCCATCCCAACCACCTAGTTAACACACTAGGGCAATATGACCACCGTGTGCCCAGGAGGAGAAAGGACGCCCTTGGGTGGTGAGACCAGCCTCTCATCCCTTCAGCACTACACTATATCCCGGCCACACTAGGGCTGGATTTGGCCTGTCGGCTGACCCCCGGCAGTCAGGTCCCCCTGTGTGACCCAAATGAGAACCACAACCTAAAGGGTCCCCAACCATCCGACCTCTCGCTCCTGGCCCCGCCACACTGGATGAACTCTGCAACGCAGGCCGCTCCTAGCGTGGCGGTTTACGGCACTGGCCTCCTACTTGGAAGCTCATCCCGCAGCCAGGAGCACTAGCAGAGGCCGAATCAGGTCCATCAGTTAACAAGGACATCCAAGCTTTGGAGAAAAGGCCAATCCTATAAGACCGCACGGGTAAATCCGCACAGCGGATAGGTACCGTGGCGCTCTACCCAACGTCCGGGAGCACCCGGACGACTTGTTCTCACTCTTGGCTCTCTAGTTCGGCATCGGCAGGAAGCCGCTGGAGAGTGCAGAGAAGCAGTTAGTTCAGCAGGAGCCGAGGGATGAGTTGCAATTGTGCAGTGCAGACGGCAGTTAGTCAGCAGGCTTTTTACCATGGACATTTAAACTGTCTCGACTTGCGAGCTGAGAACTGATAAACGTGTAGTGATCTGAAAGCAAATTCTTTTGTATATTTACGTGTGGTGAAGCCACGAGAGACTTTATTGGTGTGTGTTACGTCATTCTGCTGATACCAGAATTCTACAAGAGCCTTTCTACTGAAACAAAGAACATTTTGAATTTCTGCAAACTGGACATTTAATCCTACGAACCCACAAAGTCACAATATTTTTAAAAACTCACAGTTCAATTATTTTTTGTCATCTCAACCATTTGAAAAAATTAATCTGGTTTCAGTTAAAATTGGTCAGCATTTTTTATTTTTTAAGAAACTCTCACTATTTGTTGTTTCATACGATGTTATGGAAAATAAATACAATTCTAAAGTCAGTAAAAAGTATTTAAAGATAAGTCTGTCGCCATGTACCTGTAATATAAAGTGTAATAATAGTTATTTACTATATCAGTATTGTAATGTATGAAATTACAATACGACATTGGAATATTTTCAGACGACACCGTCTGATTACCAATCCATTAGTCTAATTGGACGTTATGATAAGTACATCATACAAAGTTTTATCTACTTTGATAAAAAAGATGCTTTTATACTTAAAATGTATAATATGGCTGTACACATTGTTGATATCTGGAAGTAGAGGGTCGTGTACTAACCAGGTCATTAGTGTAACCATAGAACTGTGGTAACTAGGGGAATATATTATTGAAAAAGTGAGTGACTTCTAATAGTGATGTTGAAATTCCAACAAATGCTGCTATTAAGTTAATAACACCGGCAAAATTTCAAAATAGATATGAATCTAAGTATGATAAATTTGAACTTTCCGCACTCAAAACAGTACTTGTTTTGATTTTGTAATGTTCTACTTTACACAATCAAAGTAGATAAAACTATTTGTGCGGTCTTTTATCTCAATTAATTTGAAACAGGTAAAAGGGCATGCTTTTCCAAGAATGGGTTCTATCTTTTACATAAATATAAATAATAATCCTTCATTGTGAATGTCTTGAAGGCCGCGCCGTGGCTGAGTGGTTATACCGTTCGGCTCTCACCAAGGCGGTCCGGGTTCGATCCCAGGTGACCGCAAAGTGAAATTTTTGGTAGATGTGGTGTTTTCTCCGATTTCCCCCGCCATCTCATTCCACCGGTACTCCATCTTCATCTCACGTATCACCAGTGTTACCGCCTGCGGTCAGGCATGTAGTAAAACCGGGCGTTAAACACTGCACATTTCATTTGAATGATTGACCATCACTGGTAATTCATAAGAGATGTGACAAAACCTTACTGCATAGTAATTTGATCTCGTTAACGTACAACCACGCCGTAACTGAGTGCTTAAACCACTTAGCTCGTACCAAGGCGGTACCGGTTCGATCCCATGAGACCGCAAAGTGAGATTTGTGGTGGACAACACGGCGCTGGGATGGGTTTTCTCCGGAATCTCTGGTTTCCCCCACTTTCTCATTCCACCAGTGTTCCATCTTCATCTCATGTATCATCATTGTCCCGTAGGGGAGGGAATCCGGCTCTGCGGACCCTTAGCACTCGTGGTACCTCTGACGTTACTAGAGTAACCTCGGGCCAAACATTCGAGCCCATCCTTCTGGGAGTTGTTGGGATTGGGTTGGTCTCGAAGGGGCAGTGTGTTTCCGATATCCGTGGGAATCGCGTACGTCTCCGGACGGGGTTGAGGGAAGCCATTAATATTCCCGCGTACTAGCCAGCGTAGCTAGTAGAAGGTGTGCTAGATCACCAGGCGGCCCCACCGAGGTCATATCGGTAGCCTTACCATGTGGAGTTGCCGCGCGTAAGTGGCGTATCCACTTCCATCCCGTCTTGTGTCCTTGGTCCAGATGGGGTGCCTTCTTAGTAACTCAGGCCTTGTCCTATGGAAAGCCCCACGGAGGACGCCGGACGCCCTTTGGGACAGCTCGGATACTTCCTGGTTGAAAGAGGCCCGGGTCTTGGTCCTACGGTTCCAGAACTGATGGGAGTAGACCATCTGGGCTCAACTGTCACCGCCTTCGGTGCCGTATAGCTATAGTAAATGCGGGCATTAAACACTGCACGTTTCGTTTCGTTAACGTACCCAATTTGTCTTTTGTGTGTGTGTGTGTGTGTGTGTGTGTGTGCGTGTGTGTGTGTTTTTGTGTGTAGGTGGCAATTTCTGCAATATTCTTTGATATCGATTTGACTTTTCAAATACATAAACACCCCCCTCGGTAGCGTGGATGGTAGCAAGTCTGCCTCACGTTCAAGAGGTCCCTAGTTCGAATCTCGGTCAGGGTGAGTTACCTGGATAAGGATTTTCCGGGGTTTTCCCTTATCCTAAAAGACGAATGTCGGGTAACTCTAAGCTTCATGGACCCTGAGTTCATTTGAGCGATATTTCATCAATTGCATTCATCGTCCGATATGACTTAACGTTGAAGGACGTAAAAAAAATGCTTCGGTGCTCAAATAGAAAGTCGGCATTCGTTCGTTTCTTATGTCTTGGTGATGCAATTAGAACTGTCACAAATCTATAGCAAACAATTTAAAAAATCGTCTGCAGTAATCGGTAGAGGAATACGGTTTTGAAGAATAGGTAGGGAAACTCAGAGAATATAACACTGTATACAGTTATTGCGGTGGGGGGGGGGGGGGTTGGAGCTGATGAAGCCAGAGGTCACCACTCTGTATAGGCGAAAATTTCGTCAAAATAGAACCATTACTACTGCAAGATCAGTAGGGAATCACGAACATAGACGCATCAATATGAAGCACTTGTCCATGAATACTTGCTGCTTGTGGTGTTGCCATGGTGATAAATCGCAGCTTTGTAAAGCAATCATGTGTTAACGCTATTTGCTTCGAAGTGAGTGGAAAACACATGAGTTTGTAGCGCACCTGGTATACTAAATCAAAGTTGCAACATCGTACTTCATAATTAAATACCGGCAGGGAACATTTCGAGAAGAACAATGGAAGCTGAAGTGTGGTGTACAGCATTACTAAAATTTATATTCAAAGGGAGGGGAAATCGTAAACCGTAAACTAATGCAATATTACGATTATACTTATTACTAGTTTGCAGGTTTTTGGTTTGTGGTTATAATATACTTTAATAAAATCATACTTATGTTACTCTTATTATAAAGGAGCCATGAGGTTTAGCAAGGAAAGTAGAATAATAGATTTCTAATTTGTAATCTCAGATATACTTAGCTACAAATATGTTTGTACAGCGTACCTGCATGTGTTCACATTTAGGTATACACACAGAATTGCACAAATAACATCCACATCTACAAATTATATTCATATAGTCGGCTATATGAATACCATAACATAATCAGTTCTTGAAAGTTTATTGATAAATGAATGTTACAGACAAGCCATATGTACGAGGGCTGTTGAATAAAGAATGATCACAATTTTTTTGACAACGTACCTTCACTCATCCTCATAATTTTGATGGTCCTTCTCAAAATAGTCTCCCCTGAATGCGATACACTTGTCCAAGCATTTCTACCAGTCTTCAAAGACATGCTGGAAACCATTTTTTGAGAGATCCTTTTACATTACAAAACTCACGGTGTTTTTACTTATAATCAGAACTTGCCTTATAGTCAATTGCTTAACGAATTCAAAACAGTCTCACTCTCTGAGCGTAGAACAATAGCCGAACAATTATTTCTGTACAAACTCATAAACGGCTTGGTATCCACTGAAGAACTGCTTGACAGAATATGTTTTAATGTCAGTTCTGCTAATTTTAGAAATCGTCAGCTCTTTCAATTTAAGACTCCCAAAACAGTATCCCATAAAAATTCTCCCGTTGTTAGGTTGTGTGCGAAATACAATAAACTCTACTAAAATAGAGCTGGATTTCAGTTTAACTTACGAGCAGTTTAAAAAACAATTAAATATGGGAATTATTTGCATGTGATTTTCAGTTGTATTGCATAATGAGTTTAACATTTGCAATTCTAGTCTTATATAGTAGTTTAATATGTTTCATTTTTAGTCTTAGTTTTTTCTAAATATTTTATTCCATTAATTGCATTCTCTTTCTTTTATATTCAACTTTGATCAATTATTGTTTACTCTGTTGCATCACTTATTTTCTTGATTAGTATACAAATTGCAATGTATTGTCTTCAATAATAGCTTAATATATAGTGTATTTTTAGTTTGTCTGTATTCCTTTTTGCATTTCTGTTTTGCATTTAGTCAAACTTGTGTAACCAAATTGCATGTAGCTACTGTAATTGGAGCTTTGCTCTGTTGTAGCACAAATGAAGAAATAAATAAATAAATAAATAATCGCCTCCGCAGCCTTCATCACTGCTTCTGATGGTGGATAATGCCTCCCACGAATGCGTTTATTCACCTTAAGGAATAGAAAACAGTCACATGGGGCTAAATCTGGACTATAGGAAGGGTGAGGGGTGCACTTCACGTTGATTTTTGCAGAGATATTCAGCAACAACATTGGCAATATACGACCGCGCATTAACGCGGTGCAGCATCCAGCTTGCTTAATGGAAATGTGGTCTTTTGCGCCTGATGTGGACTTGCAATATTTTCAGGATATTCCTGTAGTATTGTCCAGTTACTGACAGTTGCCATCAGGATCAAAATGATGTAGCCAAGTTTCGTCAGCAGTGATTACGTTTGAAGGAAACTCCGGATCTTCCTCTAACATCAACTTTAACTGCGTGTTACCTCCATTGCAGCGGTAGGCGATACTGAACATGTCTGAACTTGCCTGCTTCTCACAAGCGGGAACCAGGAGTACCAACAATGAAAATACTACGGACAATTTGTT